>JZLH01S0246281.1:92430-109533 GCA_001188425.1 Eucidaris tribuloides
AAAATGCAAAATCAGAATTAATTTCTTATGTATTTTATTGTTTTATGAATTTCTTATGTATTTCTTTGTTTTTTCGACCTTTTGTTTTTTATAGTTTTTTCGATGAAATTTGTCGAGGACACTTTTGCGATCATAAACAGCATAAAATTAGTAAATTTCAATCAGTAAAAGTAAAAATAATCACACATTTAATTTGCATTGAAATAACACACGATTTCACGTTTTTGAGCGATTTTTGGTGTGACATGCAAGTATGAAAAGTTGCGTAACTTTGGAACCGCGTACCCGGACGTCGCGAATTTGGTCTCAAAAGATGCACAAGACTTGAAAGTAAAAAGTCAGTGAGCAACGCGGTCAAAAAATTTCGCGCCGGGGAATGGTCGCGAACTTTGTCGAGGGGGGGGGGATATTTTAGCCCCCCCCCCCCGGGCCAGATAGGGTTAAGCCTTAAGGTAGAAATCAAGAGGGGGGGGGGGGGGTGGCATGATGGCCTTCTTCGGATCTTCACCATGTCATCATCATCATCATCATCATCATCATCAACAAATTATGTATACATTAATACAATCAATTGATTATTGCTAATTAATAATGCCAATTTATGCAAAAACATATTTTTGGGACAGCAGGTCACATTATTATGAGACACTTCTAACTGGAATGTAGTCGATTTTGACTAAAAGGTTACACAAAATACCGGGCAGCTTACCTGTACAATTCTTTCCGTCACCCTGAAATCCTTCTGGGCAATCTCCGCACTCGTACAGCCTGATGATGTCGGGTGGGTTTGCCAGGTCAACTGCCCCCAGTACGGCAGCTCGGTTGAGGTCAGTGCACTGGGCACCCGGGAAGCACGGCCGGTCTGAGCACGTGGTATCATCTGCAGCAGAAACGACAGATATAAAGAATAAACATTTGTTCAAATTTACTAGACACGATTAGCTCAACAACTGTGGGAAAGTCACCAAGTCTGGAAACTTGTTACGGTTACAGTACTTTTGGGTAGCTACTTCTAACCCGTATTGTGTCATATTCTATAACTTACGAATGAAGTAATACCACACACGAAGTGCGTACAATTAAAAAAATACAGCAGCTTTTGTTGGGTCTCCTTGGAAATAACTTTCAAATAATTACAAAAACACGTAATAATAATCCACCAAACAACTACATAACAACATATATAAATAAAGATTGGTTTTACCAGGAAGTTTGTTCATCTTCGGTGTATCTCCCTACCACATACGGCGAAACGATAAAACTTGCGAATATAGAAATGTAACAAGGCGTAATAGCAAGAAAAATTTGGCATAGGCCTATACTTCTCTCTTCATTGATACTGACAACTAACTACACTTCAAGAAAAGAATAATTTTCACTGCTTTTAATTAAAGCAAAAACAAAACAAACATAGAATCACATTAGATTGTGACAACGATATATTGGCAACTGGCTACACTTAATGATAACTTTACAACCAAGCGGAGAGTCTCCGGTCGCGCCCCTGATATTTACCAATTTCGATGCAGATGCGTCCGTCGCCATAGTAACCTGGGTTACATTCACACATGTGGAGTCCCGGGATGTTGACACAGCGAGCGTTGACGTTACAGTCATGTGTATTCTCGACGCATTCGTCAACATCTGGAAAATGTACACAAGATATTGAAGTTTCCGTTAAAAATATAATGCGCCAGATAAAATAGTCGTAAGAGTTAATCAACAAATTCTTGTTAGTTTCACTAAACACCGCCCGAAGGCGCACGAACAAGACACTAAACGGCAAGCACTAAGTACGGGAATATGTGGCAAAGCATGTTTCAATCTCCTTTTTTTTTTACTTTTGCTCACTTTACAAATTTTGAAAGAACTGAACGTATTGAAAGTATTTATCTGACTCGTACGGTAAGCGTCTGTAACACTATAAGGAATTGTATCCCCTTGAAGAGGTATGGAGTTCTGTGTAACTCTGCTAAAAGTTTCTGCAACTGAGAATCAAACTTTCGCTGTTACTACAGTAATACTTTATATCTAATGCATCCAGACCTCAACCAAACTTTTAGCCCCAAATCGAGAGAATGCATGGTTCCTTTTTTGAATTAACCACTTAAACTAGAGTTTCTATTATAATTATTAAGTCTGGTATCTCCATCGGAGTATATTCAAAATCAGTACATATGGGAAATACAGCTAAAAGTACCCGAAACTAGATATATTAGAGGGTGACGAAATAGATTCACGCCATCTCTTTCGTATAATCTTCCTAATTAACCGCAACAGATATTCAACACCCTTTACGATGGAAAAAAAATGATAACGTGACACAAGCTTCTTGTAAAAGGGATCGTTGTGTATCAGTTTATCAGTTTGGCAGCAATCTGTCGCAGTTATTACGAATGTTCAGGCTCATCAATCTCCTGCCCAGGCCTACTGAGGGCGACAAACAACGTACCGTCGCAGTGAGTGCCGTTGCCGATGTAACCGGTTGGACAATCACCACAGGCATAAAGACGGATAACATCCTGGGTGGGGTTCACGAGGTCGACGGAGGCGAGGACGACTTCGCGATCGAGGTCGGTGCAGATCACACCGGGTGAACACGGAAGATCGGCGCAGGTGGTAGCATCTGGCGACAAAAATCATAAAAAAATGGTAATAAATGTTGTTAATCGAAAGACAAAATACTAAAATAAAGCATACATACATGATTTTTTTTACAGTGATCTACACAGCATGTAAAGGATATGTGTATATACGTTTGTCCCTCAGTCTCTCATTATGCTGAATTTAATAGCAAAGTACATTAATGTCTAAGTACCCAATTTAGTTTGCAACATATAACTTAGCCCTCCCATACCAAAACTGTACCTCTTTTCATTCCACATCTATGTTGCCTGTGCTTGTTTGTAATTGTGTAATTAGTGAACTTTTCCTTGTGTTGTTATATATTTATGTATTTTTTTTCTTTTTGTCCCAGTAATACTGCGTCGACAGAACGTTTTGACATTTTTACGCAGTATTTCTCATTTTCACATTGTTCTGAAATTGTATTATCATGCTGTATGTTATTTCTCTGTTGTAATTGTTGTTTTGTTTTTATCCTGAAATTGAAATAAAATTTGAATTCGAATTTGATATTCACATTTTTTAGAAATAAACCATCGACTGTAGAGTTATAAAAGCTTACCAATTAGCAGACAAGTCTCCCCGTTGCCATGGTAACCAGGTCGACACCTACAAGTGTGACCGCCTGCATGGTTGATACAGTCGGCGTTTACACTGCATTGGTGGTCTCCGCTGGCACATTCATCAACATCTGAAAAAGTGGAAAGAAAATGGCCAAAATATGTTCTACGTTAGGGTTTGGAAATTAGTTGCCATGTCATTTTCTTTTCATTTATTTCATAGTCATTTTACGTATGATGGTGGGACCTATTTTGAGGACTACAATAATACTGCATGAAAAAAATTACAAGAAGACTCACGTTTACCTTGTCTTGGACACGATTTTGTCATTGCATTACACGACTCAGTCACACGAAAAAGGATTCATAAATCTGCACACTAGGGGATTAGCTGTGTACTTTTTGAGGAGCGGGGGTTTGTGCAAACGCAATCAACAAAATTTTTTAAGAAACTGCTTTTTTTTTTTTTTTAAAATTCGACACCCAGGGTGCATTATGCAATATATATACCTACTACTGGTGTTTGAAATAATTCTATTTGAATAACACCAAGTGTGTTGAAGTTTAACACCATATTTACTATCAATATCAGGTAACACCAGGTGTTTAATTTGATTCAACACAACACGGTGGTCACAGTGTCTTCACAAGCCATGTTCACACAATGATCACAGTGTGTTCACACGGTTATGACTGTGTTCACAGGGTGATCACAATGTGTCAACAGGGTGATCACAATGTGTTCACACGGTGATCAGAGTGTGTTCACAAGGTGATCACAGTGTGTGCACACGGTGATCACAGTGTGTTAACACGGTGATTCACAACTTTAAGTGTTTCAATAACACGAAGAGTGTTGGAATTTTACAACGTATTTGTTATCTTTATCATCGGGCATCACCAGGTGTTATTTTTTTAATTCAACATTAGATCAGTTTTAGAACTGCTTGAAAACTGCCTGATCTTACCGACACACGTTGGGAATTCATTGGACCACATTCCCTGCTCGCAGACGCTGATGAGTGGTCCGACCATTACGAAACCTTCATTGCATTCAAAGCTGACCCTGTCGCCGTTAGCGTACCCAGTGTCGGATGGTGGTATAAGCATTCCGTTCTCGAACGGTGTTGGTACCTCGCATTCTGTGTTTTTCGAAAGACGGGTGCAATAGTATAATTAAGACCTTGTATAGACATTTCTCCGGTTAAATAAGGTCCAGTGCCGCTTTTCCTTCAGGGACCCAAACTAATTTATACAATACCAGTACACAAACGAGACAAAAGTCCTACCAAAGAGAGCATCCTAATATCCAATAGCTAATAAGCTCATATGAACAATATCATTTTGGGATATATCCCTGAATCTCTTGATATCATTGCAACAGATTTATGTATATGCTTTCTAGATTCATGGTTTAACGATGCTTCCAATCTAAAAAAAAATTGAGATACATGGCCCTCTATGGTATCAATGTCTCTAGTGTAGTGTAAAATGAAGACCTGAAAAAAACGTATTTCAAGACGATCACTTAAAGCCTTAAAAGGTGAAAGCCTATGAGAGACCAAGGTATATCATGCATAATCTTTTCTTATAGACTGTAGTATTAGAATTAACCATTTGACAGACATTTACTATTACGGTGATATTCATCTTGCTATGGAAAGTATTATTTTCAAAACTTTTGTATACTTAAGTTGTTTATTCATCCATTCAAATATCATCATACAGACATGAAAATTCTACCCAAAAAAATGAGTTTATACAATCAAACAATGTCTGTAACTCACGAATCTCAAGGCAGAATTTTCCATTTCCGGTGTAGCCAGGTTTACATGCACAGGTGTACGACCCCTCGGTGTTGGTACACGTGGCGCGTTCGTGACACACGGCATCACCCGTCTGACATTCGTCGATATCTGTTACAAAAGGTCAAAGGTCAAAGTTCACAGTTAAAAGTGTATTTCTACGAAAGAAAAACAAGAGAAATTCGAGATCATAAAAGCTAGAATAGATTTATTAAATTATCATTTTGTCATCAGAAATGATGTGAATCCATTTATTGACGAATTTCGCCAGATCTCGTGAAGATCCGGGGTAAAGATATTGTTAATACATGTCCATGTATATGATACTGATTTTTTTTCTCAACAGTTATATAGTCTGCAGACAATATTCATTTAGGCACTGACAGAAGATATTATTGACCATTTGATTTATTTTTGTAGGAACTAAATGAGCCGTCCAGAATATTTGTGATCATTCCTTGGCATAGAGGACCTGATCAAATGTCATACAGATACTGCGCTAAAATAGGAAAATATGCGAATTGATGAAAAATTGCTATCCCCCACGAAGCGTCAAGATATGTTACTATCATTATTGCCATGTCTTGGGCAACTCTATGGGTATTATATTTTTAACACCCAAGTTTTTGCAGTGTGATTTTGTGTCGAGATGTTTCGTTCTCTGTATTTGATGTCATTGTAAGCACTCGTCTGCATTTCTGCTGGGAATTATGCGACATTTGCATCTCCACTGCCGCGCACTACCTGATGACGACTCAATGCCCCATCACGAGTTCAAATCATTTTGCTCGCACAGACCAACAAAGACACATCAAACTCTCTGAGACAGCATGATTCTGACAGGTATGGGGCAAGCGATACCCCACCCCCAAAAGATCCCGGAAGTGACGGGTATGTGCTGTCGCATTATCATGTGGCAATTATACTGTTAGAGTCACTCTTCAGGTATTCACCGGCACCGTATAGTCGGCATGTACTCGATATTATGTGATAAAGAGCTATGTGATAAGAATGTATCCATTATAAATACAGACATACTATGATGTGCATTGACAACATTATGAACTCTGAATGTAAGTGGATTGAAATCAGTACTTTACTAATGATCTTGTTTTTTTTTTATATTGCAATTATTACTACTACTACCACCACTACAACTTAGAGTAGTAGAAGTACTAGTATTGGTAGTAGTAGTAGTAGTAGTAGTAGTAGTAGTTGTTGTAGTAGTAGTAAGTAGTAGTAGTAGTAAGTAGTAGTAGTAGTAGTAGTAGTAGTAGTAGTAATGGCAGTAGCAGTGGTACTAATAGTAGTAGCAGTAGTAGTAGTAGTAGCAGTAGTAGTAGTAGTAGTAGTAGTAGTAGTAGTAGTAGTAGAAGTAGTAGTAGTAGTATAGTAGTAGAAGTAATAATAGTAGTAGTGATATTGGTGTACTGCCGCTTTACCAAATTATGCACAAGAATAATACTAGAAGTACTAGTATTGGTAGTAGTAGTAGTAGTCGTAGTAGTAGTATTAGTTAGTAGAAGTAGTAGTATAGTAGTATAGAAGTAGTAGTAATAGTAGTGGTAGTAGAAGTAGTCGTAGTATTCGTAGTAGTCGTAGTAGTCGTAGTAGTTGTAGTCGTAGTAGTCGCAGTAGTAGTATTCTAGTAGAAGTAGTAGCAGCAGCAGTAGTAGTAGTAGTAGCAGTAGTAGTAATAGTAGTAGTAGTAGTAGTAGTAGTAGTAGTAGTAGTAGTAGAAGTAGTAGTAGTAATAGTAGTATAGTAGTAGTAGTAGAAGTAATAATAGTAGTAGTGATATTGGTGTACTACCGCTTTACCAAATTATGCACAAGAATAATATATCCAATTTACAGTCAGTGTCCAAAACAAATTTCCATAACAGATTGAATCCGTTTTGATTATTAACAAATCACTGCCGCAATTGCCTGAAGCAAGATGAGTGATGCGTCACTGAACCCCCGTCCCTCCCCTACACCCCTCCCCCACCCCTAGAGCAGGAAGCATTTGTTGGCAGTAGTTAACCCCCCAGAGTCGGGGCAACATGAGGACATCTTTACCCTCGGGTTGTTTTGGTCTCCTCCCAACAAATCACTGCTGGAGAGTCTGAGTTTCCCCCTTAAAAAAATCTGAAGTCAGAAGAAAACATGAAGGGGCCTAACCAAATGAGCCCAGGGGAAGTATCCCCCTTAACCCTATATTAACTGTGGGGGGGGGGGTCAATTTGACCCCCCCCTCGACAAATTTCGCGACCACGCCACCGCGCAAAATTTTTTCACCGCGTCGCTCGAAGACTTTTTACTTTCAAGTCTTGCGCATCTTTTGAGACCGTTTTCGCGAAAATTGGACATACCGTTACGACGCTGCGCGACTTTTAATACTTGCATGTCAACCCCAAAATTGCTCAAAAACGTGATTTCTGTGTACAAATCAATGGAAATGTGCTTTTCCGCCATAATCATAAATGTTATGATTATTTTTGCTTTACTGCATTGAAATGAATTAATTTTATGGCGTTTATAATTGCAAAAAGTGTCCCCAACAATTTCATCGAAAAAAAAAAAAACAATAGGAAAAAACAATAAGCGTCGAAAAAACAAAGAAAATACATAAGAATAATTCACAAAACAATAAAATACATAAGAAATTAATTCCAATTCGGCAAAATGTTTTTGTAGATAATGTTTAGAAATGTCAAAATGAATATTTCCACGAAAAATACCTATGTCTACTAGCTTTGCTAATGAGTTATAGGCGAAACCAGAATTTCATACACGTTATTAGCATAATTAATTTACTTAAAAAATAGAAAAATTAATTTTTGAACAAGTTTTACTATGCAGTCGTGCAGTTTACATCTCGGCTCTATGCGCCACGCAAATTTTCGGGCGACGCGCGCGATCGCGTGGCGCGAGATGTTAGGGGGGGTGCGGTGACCCCCCCCCCCCCAGTAAAAACCCGGTCTGAAATAGCCCAGTTAAAATAGGGTTAAATTTCCAGTCTTTTCCACTTGTTCCCACGCAAAAAAAGTTTCATATTGCTGAATGCTGACACAATGACATTAGATAAAGTATTTTGCCACAGCAATGTGTCAAAGTGACCCCACTGCAACGAAAAAAAAGTAGGTTAATAACGATAAAAGGATCTTCCCCCCCCCCTCCCCCCCCCCTGCCGTGACTCTTTCGGAAAAACTACTAGCTTTGCCACAGAAAAAGTATTGACAATTGTATTGTTTTTCTTAAATTGGTCCTTTTTAAGTAAAACTACTCTTAAAGAAAAATAAATAAAACTACTTATGTTTGTGTTTTATAAGGTTACATGATGTTATTTATCATGTCAATGAGCATATTATATAATTCAATATTGTCATTTTAAGAAATAAGGCAAGCTTGTAATATTAATTTGCGGTATATTCGATCATTGGCAGACTTGGTTAAAAAAAAAAACCTTGGAAAAGGGGCGGAAGTTATGATACGCGATCAATCGCTAGAGATAATCTTAAATTGATGAAGTCTTCAAGTGTTCATAATAATGATAATAATAGTCCATTTTTCTATAGCGCATAACACTGATGAGAACAGTCTCTATGACACTTGGATATTCCACCGGGATACATTTCTAGCCCGCATAAAGGTGTGCAACGGCCCCACTCATAAGGGCCCTCTTACCGGCACATGTAGGAAGAGTAGCGGTCCACATGCCCCGGAAGCACTCGCTGAGCGCTGCTCCTTGCAAATCGTATCCGGTATTACAGGTAAACGTTATCATGGCTCCATTGTCATACTGGCCGTTGCGGCGGGTGGATGGAGGGTTTATATTGCCGTTGACGAGTAAGCCGGGAAAGTCGCATCCTACGAAAAAATACAGAAGATAAAACATATGCTCCATTCATACAGGTGAATCTAAACGGAAAATAACAGAACTTGTGTAAATTATAAATAGAAAAATATGTCTAGCATGTGATCATAATGAACATGCGTTTGCATTGTCATAGGTGACTTTCGTTAAATTGTTTTTTAATGACGGAAACAATACAAGTATTTCTTTATCTTTTATAATGACTTGCATTAAAATACATTTGCATTTTCATTGATAGGTTGCTTTGGAATAATCTATTTTGGCGGATAAAATCAAGTATCTCGTTTTCTTTTCTCATGACAATTAAGACATTTCTTTCGAGAATCAATCAAAATTCGAATTTCAACAAGAAGAGAGTTAAGCAGATTTCCAAGTGAGAAACAAAAAACGGAAAAGAGGACCTTACAAAAAACTTAGTTATCGTTGGTTCCCTCAGTTCGCGAACGTAAAAATCGTTACTAGTTGTTCATTTGATAATTCAATATTCATGAAGTAAACATATATAGGCGATACAAAGTCAGTGGTAACATGACACAGTGTCTGAGCGATTAAATAAAGTTTACACCTTGGTACACGCCTAAGATGGTCGACATTTCCCACGTACAATGAAACGAAACAATCAAAATAATATCTCTCTATTTTACCTTGTTAATACAAAAGGCATCAAAGACATCACACCAATAATGTAGTGTGAGGAACATTTGCCATGAATAATTATTTTCATCATAAAAGATATTGAAGAAAATGGTATATACTACATCTTGTTATAAATAAATACACCAATTGGCATTCAAAGAGTTAATTGAGAATAGCTTTCAGGCCACGCATTACAGCACGTGTTACTTCAAAGGACGTTGTAGCCGTATTATTGTAGCTACGTCCATCACTAACCGGACATGCGTAAATCAAGTACCTTAACAAGCATATTTGTTCCTGAAATGACCACCACCTACAGTGCTAATTAAACGATGACTGATTAAATTTGTCGGATTACACCTCGGCCGCGCGCCACGAGCAGCCGTTGTCATAGAGGGTATTTGCTCAAGTTTGTCTAAATGTGAAACTACACTCAAAGGTTTCATACCCCTAGCCACCTGAGAAAACTGAAAAATGCTCATTTGACCCAACCTGGAATTAAGAGATGTTAATTTGAATGGACTTATTTATTTATTTATTTATTTATTCATTCGTTTATTTATTTATTTATTTATTCATTCGTTTATTTATTTATTTATTTAGTTATTTATTTATTTATTTCCGTTTTATCTCAGCAGGGTAACCCTTTCAGTTAAAAAACTGCTCTCCCAAGGGGCCCTGCACAATAAAAGACAAATACATATATATAACAATGTACACACACACAAAACTTAAACTATATACACAACTACAAATACTATTTACACAAGTAAAATCATATTCACGTTTTAATTTCAAATCAAAAACTAAAATTACAGTTACAGATAGCTGCTAGTAAGGGGTGGCTTTTTGACGACGTATTAATGAACATTTTCTGAAAGGGCTTGATTGGATCTCCAATGCTGTTAAGATAAAAGAAAGGAAGTATTCTCTGGGAATTATATAATATCACGCAAGCGCTCATGAATATAGGTTGTGATGCTTCGTAAAGAGTTTGTGATTAACGATGGTGTCATTTGAAGACAATTATCTTGAGAAAATGCTGGTCACACTATGTGTTACATAGATAGTTGAATTGAGGAATAATTGTTCTGTATCACAAGATTGATTATATTTTTCCCCAAATCAATCCCTGGTTTTTAATGATTCTTGAAGTTGAAGTTTACAACAATAATACCTATGGATTCACTTATACCTATGTGACTCTTATAACGTGCTGAGTCGGGCTGTCAGATCTTTTGTCAACTGCCCCACGATCAGGTAAGTGACAGGAGAACGGGGTGGGGGTGGGGTGGGGGTGGGGATGGTTAGGGTACGAGAAGACGCAGACATTATGACGTGAGCCAGACAATGTACCACTATATACAAGGAGAAAAGTACATGACAATTTAACATAGTGTGAACAGAGGTTTATGCCTACAGCCATGTCGTAGTCAGTATATCATGTTACGTTCCGCACACCCCAGCCACAATCCTTTAAGGGTCATTGACTAAAACAAATTTTTATAATATCCCCCTCTCCAGCCGCTTTAAATGTCATAGCCACTTGATTTCCGATCCCTATCAACTTGGCACAGTTATTTTTTGAATGCATTTCCCCTTCTTTAGTTCATTCATCTGTCGGGCTTTCCCGGCCAACGCCTATATCTTCATGAACACAAACCATCACAGGGATTTACTGATAGAAGATTTGTCTTATTTGTCCGTAAAATGCACTGTGAGAGCATCATGTACAATGAAATATTTTGTATGCGTTTCAACGAATGGAGTGTGTCTTAACGTTTTGTTACACGACTAGCTGATTAAATACCTGTCATCAAACAGAAACAAAATTTAATTGTAAGTGGATGCGATAAAGATTTGCTCGAATTTCTGATTCAAATCGGTTTAACCAATAGGCCCATGGTTTCATGCAGTAGAAAACAACATCACCTAGCGTTTTGTTAATTTGAGAAGCTACAAATTATACTCCAGACATTAAATGCTCAACACAGAAAGATAATGTTCAAATCAAAATATTGGGTGAGATATAACAGAGAGTGTAATAACAATTGAGTATGTCGATAACTCCGCCTCAAATACATATTATGGATATTTTTTCAAATCCATATTATGCACATCCATTGCTACAGTCAATAAGATAGCGTCTATATGTGGATATACTGATTGAAATAGACAAACAGATCAATAAAAGGCAGACACATAGACAAGCAGCTTGATCAATGGGTCGATATATTCTACAAATAGGTAGATAGGTAGGTAGGTAGATAGATAGATAGATAGATAGATAGATAGATAGATAGATAGATAGATAAATAGATAGATAGATAGATACATACATACATACATACATACATACATACATACATACGTAAATAGATAGAGTGTGTGAGATAGAGAGATAGATACACGGATATAGATAGATAGGTAGATAGATAGATAGATAGATAGATAGATAGATAGATAGATAGATAGATAGATAGATAGATAGATAGATAAATATATTGAGTGAGTAAGATAGAGAGATAGATACACGGACAGATAGACAGACACATACATACATACATACATACATACATACATACATACATACATACATGGATAATTTGGATATAGACATATTTTAGAATAAATAGTTTTACATTGGGATTATAAATGTAGATTTCTTACCCACTGGAATGCAAGTAAAGCCACTACCCGTGAATCCTTCGTTGCATTGACATCTGTACGAGCCGGGGATATTGATACAACGAGCCTCAGCGTGACAGGCGGAAGCCCCCGTGGTACATTCATCAACATCTAACGGGAAACCAAGAGAGATATGTTTATAAGATTATCAAAACAATAGAGACGGGGCATTGTCTTCTTGTTATTCCACAATCTAGGATAAAGTCAAGGAGACAGGCATGAGTTTAACAACGTTACACGACATTAAGTGTTACAAAATAAAATTACTGATGCTACATTCAATATACATAATGATCCTTTCTTTTTTCAAATCTTCATTGATCAAGATAAATCAAACACGACACAATAGCTATTTGTTTTGCCAGCCATGGTTATTTCATGTCGCATCTGTCACATGGGAATTATAATAACAACGTAAGAAACACAATGTAAAAGTTGTGTTTTATTTACTCTGCGATGCCATTGACTTTGTAACACATTGTTTAAATTAGAAACGAAAGATTTACGGTAATTCTCACTCCTTGAAGGAACACACTTTGCGAATGAGCATTATAAGCCAAGTCGAAGATACAATTTGCGCATGTGCAGAGAAATGTCATTTAGATCAAGATGTGCATGGTACTTATTTGAAAACATACTACATGGGTCTTTAAGCGATATTTATGAACCAGACGCATATCGGAATGTAAAAGTGAGGATACATTTTCAGCACATGTTCTCAAAAATTATCCATACAGCCCCCATCACTACCTGAATGGTTGTTCTCTAATGCCTTACTAAAGACCTATCCCACTCTCTAAAGATCTATGGAACATTTGCTAACTGCGAACTGACTTTTTATAAAGTGACGTCGGATCAATAAATATCATAATCGCTTCACTACTCTTTTTGTGTTATAGATGGAGGTGTGTTTATTGTATAAAGTGTTTTTCACACCATATACTGCGTAATAACATATTGTCAACGTTCAGGTTTACGGAGCATGAGGATGAGTTTAAGTAGTGAACAAACATATCGCGCTGCGACTATTTTTTTCGGGGGGGGGTGGTGCTGGTTAATAAACACGATATAAACAGTTATAAACAGGATAACAATCAAAGAAAATATTACAATTATTAATAACTAATGAATAAGAAAAAATATAGATCTCAATTCAAACATCCTTGACCGCTACTTGCACTTTGAGATACGATCTCGATCGTGTTAGACCGATGAATAATGACAAAAGGCGCGATGCTTGTTTATTCCGAATCAAATGTTATGCTCGCTCAAATGTGGTAAAACTTTGTCAGTAATACTTTCAAAGCTTCGGCAGTCAAGCGAAGTACATTTAACCGGGTTCAGCAAAATGAAGTGGATATCAGATTTCAGGTATTATTTTGAAGTTCTGTTTGCATATTCTGCGGATTATACGTTTCGACAATAAGGTATTATATGCTTAATATCATGTATATGGCAATAAATCTTTAAATAGATAGACTCTGGCTGACATTAAGGATGTGTTTGAAAGACTGTGCCCTTACTCCTTCGTAATACAGTACAGTAGTGACAAGTTTTGTATACATCTGAGTTAGTTTGAAAAGAATACATTGGGAATTTTCTAATTTCCTAAAATGCCTCACATTCGTCGATCATCTTTCCCAATCCGAAAGTCAGAAATAATTCAGAAGTACGATTTTTCTTAGTATTTACTCGACCATGTTTTTTGAAGGAGCTTGAAAACAATTGCCGCGATCGAACTTTCAGTGTGTGATTTTACATGGAATTACCTTTAAAACAATCGGTTGTTATCAAAGATCATCAAGTCCCCTGCAATAATTTTGGCATCATTCATCATAAAGTTAGGTTTGTGAACTATCCATTGATAGTGACTGCTACAACCAAATAAGATTATCAGATCCTAATTTTTCTGTTGGATAGTGACTGGGTTTACTGAGCTTTCTTCCGAGTCGTTATTTAAGGCCTCCCGGTTTGCGCTCTGTGGAAAACCAGGCCTCATATACTCTACAGAATCCATGCTGTAAACAACTTATTGTAATTTGAAAATTAAGAGGCATCAGACAATGAAACTTGACTAAATAGAAGGATCACGTATGTGATTAATTATGCTAATTTTCAGCTTATTCCAAGAACAGTTTCAAAATGGAATTCTGTTTCTACCTGAAGTGCCCCTGTCAGAGCGTGTTCTTGACAACGAAACTTGGCTATATAGAAGAATTGAGTGCGTGGGGGTAATGTGCGCTTCAAAGCATTTGCTGTGGAATTTTGATACTACCTCTCGACAATGATATACCATTGAGTTGCTTTTCTTCATTTTCTTGATAACGGCTCACGAAACCGTCTAAACTATTGAGTGGTGTTTTAAATGGGTTGACTTTTTCCATTCTAGACAAATTATACATTATCTAAAGCTAATGATCTCTACTTTAAGGTGGTATATAAACTAATGGTGCGTTTCATGGTGACAGGTCACATTATGTGTAGTTCTAATTGGGAGTCTTTCCTACACACGGAGGAATAGACAAGTATACACTGGAAATGAACGTGTAGTCAGTGTATTCGAATTGCAGAGTGCACACGTGTACCAAATACATGCTAGTACTCAAGCCTATATAGAGATAGTAGAAAAAAACAAGTATGTTCCAAAAAGAAAAATCATCATAATTCATGAGAGTTCTCACGACTTACCCTCGCAGGTTTCCCCGTCTCCCACGTAGCCCTGTGGACAATCCCCACACCTGTACAGGTTGAGAACCCCACCCTCGGGAAACGCTATGTCGTTAGATTCGAGTTCTGTGTTCGTACATTCCACTCCGGAGAAACAGGGTCCTATTGAACAGGTTCTAATCTCTGAGGAATCAATAAAAATAACGTCAATCGTGAATAGACTACAACATAGTTTAATTTATTTATTCATTTTCATTTATTGGTATATAAAATTTCACCGACCAGCAGCACGAAAACTGAAACAATGATTTTTTTGATATTTTACATAAAATTCATATGAATTATTAGGCAAGTTCAACATACGAGTAACAAAAATAATTTTTGACATAATTATAATCATACGAAAGTATTTGCGACAGGAGGAATATTGTAGAGGTTCAGTTTATCCTGAGAACAAAAGTTATTACTGAATATGACTTTTATTATTCCAAGGTTGTGTGCAGAACGGGAGAAAGGAGTAAAGAAGATAAAGAAAGAAAATAACTATATATTTCGTTAGTAACAGCGTGGAAAAAAAATCGAGGAACAAAACGCTCCACATCCAACAATACAGAGGCAATAAATTGTAGAATTATATTTATCAATGTTCCTTCTTACTTTGCTCTTTTATAAACATGTTCATGTTCATATCAATGTATACACTTGCACACCGTTGCTTGTAAGTATTCAAATTTCATACTTTTTTTTAAATATCAATCCATTACATAATATTTATGTTATTAATAACATTTATGTTATGCAGTGCCCGCTGGAAGAGCAGTCTATCAGACTGAAGTGGCTACCCTGGGTAAATAAGACGTTATCATTATTATTATTATTATTATTATTATTACTATTATTATTATTATTATTATTATTATTACTCATTTCTAAAATGAATTCCAGCGGAATCCAGCCTGAAGTCTTAATATTACTGCTCGTACAAGTGCTTGCACAGCTAGTTGCAGCTGCATACCAGCTGGCTGTACAGAAAACTATCGAACAAAGTTTGACGAACTTCTGACAAATTGTTTCTTTACTTCAACCACACGTCTGAGCGTCACGCTCCAGTTCCAACATAAAAATTATATTTAGAAGAAAATCAAACTTCACATTAAGGGGCCACACTTAACATCGAGACAAGATTGATAGGCAACAAGTGTACGACTGTAAATCACCTTCTGAATATAAAGCACTTGTTTTCGTATGATTTTTTTTTTCATCCGCTTTGCATAGTTGGTGTTTACTGTTGACGTCAAGTCGTCTGGTCTACCTTAGGTATTGACCTAGATATCCCTTCCAGGTTTTCCCGCCTTTTTTTTTCCGTTGCGAAAAGAAACCATAACCATCAGAGACCCAGAATCGATTACAGGCATCCCGGTGAAAACGGAAAGCCGCCTCTAGTTACAAAGTAATTTGTCAAATCATAATTGCCTGCGCGATTTCTCATTTCTATAATGGGCCAGGAGGTTGGTTGGTATGTTCAGTTTTGATTTGATACGCAACCGTGAAGGACAGTGCTTCCCCAAATTACCGCCATCAGGCTCAGAACTTCATTATAAATGATACAAAATACTTTACTTTCATGGAAAATAATCGTTAAGGAGAAAAAATCTATACAAATTTCTTTGTCTGTTTGACTTTGATTGTTTGTTTATTTACCTATTTATTTATTCTTTTATCTATTCATTTATGCATTTGAGGGATTGCTACGGCTGTTCAGGCATGCGTGTTACACAATTGTTATTATAATTATTAATTTCGTAATCTCTAAAGAGCCTTCAGTGTTTCTGTTAATCACGCTTTACTTTGTCTCCCTTTAGTCTCACTTTCGGAAATAGTCAAGCATAATGTCATGATTGCTTATATATGTATGATTACTGTAATTTAATTCATATTTACTTTTTCCAGCGGAAAGAGCATAATGTTCAGTCTCCGTCTAAATTCGGCCTACTTGGACTAATTTAGCGCTGACATAATTTTCAGGAAACTCGACTGATTCATGTTATTACTAGTTTTATCTCCTTATTATGACTGCCTCATTTCAAAGTCATTGACAAGATTTCAGGTAAAAAGTCTCTACAGAGTGGGTTGTTCTAGTTACATCTGATGTATAATAGTGCACTAGGTTCATGAATATCTCTTCCCACCTCTTTAACCTAGCTGGAACAAATTACGAACGCCAGGCTCCGTTGCCATGGAAACTGGGGCAATACAAAGTTGGT
>JZLH01S0246281.1:145161-157839 GCA_001188425.1 Eucidaris tribuloides
CGAAGTTCACTTTTATCGCGTCAATAGGACGTTTTGGCATGGCCCTATTTTACCAGCGAATTGTTGGCACATGCGCGAAGCGGGCACTCATTTCTTACAGAAAATTACGAATCAAAATGATTCCAATTTCATCATAAAACTACAGTACATGTACTGAGATGGTGTACAACAATCTATTATCTCTCATTTTAAGCAATCGTTGGCCCTGTAAACTAGGTCTCGTGAGTTAAGCCGTTTTTATGGGAAATAATAAGCCACCCTTACTTAATGATTAACTTTACAGTACAGTTGTGATTACTCGTTATAATTATGCCGGCTGGTCACTAAAGCGACTTCAGAATAACTTTTATTTAATCATTTTTACTTCTAATTTTATTACAGAAGATTAAGTCAAGTGTATTAGGCCCCTACACTGAATCAGGTGGTGTTAAATAACTCACAGATAGTTAAAAATAATAACGATGCAAATTACAACTGTTATAACATGAAAGATAAGGAATAGGACAAACGCGTTTATTTATAGGCCTACTCTTGCCGGTGATGTCATTAACGAAAGATATCCCACTTTTACGAAGCTATTTCCTATTTCGAACGCCAAAATGACAACAGCAACAAATATTTACAAATATTTACAAATATTGACAAGTTTTGTGAAATGCCTCTATAACGACTGTTCAGTCACGTCACGTCACGTCACGTCAAGTCACGTTATAGGAATACAGCAGAGTCACCATCCAATGCTGCAGTACAATGCACTGGTATGTGAGGACTTTCATGGTGACTCATTCCGTTCATCGTGACATAACTGTTTAGAATGACTTGTCCTAAACAGTCACGTCACGTCAAGTCACGATGACGGATAAAGCACAGTCAGTGCTACAACACAATGCATTAGTGTATGAGAACTGTGACTGTACTTTATTCCGTCAACGTGACGTGACGTAGCTGTTAAGATTGGCTTGTCCTAATCAGTCATGTCACGCCACGTCACGTCACGTTAATGGAATAAAGCACAGTCGCAGTCAAGTGCTGCAGAACAATGGATTACAACGTGACGACTCTGACTGTGCCTCATTACGTGAACGTGTTTAGCCTTGAACAAGTCGTTGTAATTATAACTATGCGGATACCCTTATCATAGTAAATTTTTGGTTTTATATTGATGATGGTCAAGGCCCTATGTAGCGGGGGAGGGGCAGTGACAAGTGCCCACCCCTTCGAAATTTCGCAGAATATATTTTTCGGAGGGGGGTGGTCAAAAAAGAATAATGCAGATCGAATTAAAATCCAATTCAATAAGCAAGTGAAGCAAGTAGTAAACATCAGGGTCAGACCCCATAAAGAAGATATTGACCTTTTCAGGTTACACGTCAGTACCCTCATAACCTCTTAATGACCCGGCCTATTCCGATACTAAACTTATCATATACCCTCAAAGTGAAATGCAACTCATCTGAACGGTGGTTTTAAAAGTCTATTGTGGCAATGTAATTCAATAAAAAAGCAGATTTCCCCGCGTATAATCAAGAAGTATTAATCTTACAGACACTGTGGACTGCTTTTTTTTTAACGCGAAGTTCACTTTCATCGCGTCAATAGGACGTTTTGGCATGGCCCTATTTTACCAGCGAATTGTTGGCACATGCGCGAAGCGGGCACTCATTTCTTACAGAAAATTACGAATCAAAATGATTCCAATTTCATCATAAAACTACAGTACATGTACTGAGATGCTGTACAACAATCTATTATCTCTCATTTTAAGCAATCGTTGGCCCTGTAAACTAGGTCTCGTGAGTTAAGCCGTTTTTATGGGAAATAATAAGTCACACTTACTTAATGATTAACTTTACAGTACAGTTGTGATTACTCGTTATGATTATGCCGGCTGGTCACTAAAGCGACTTCAGAATAACTTTTATTTAATCATTTTTACTTCTAATTTTATTACAGAAGATTAAGTCAAGTGTATTAGGCCCCTACACTGAATCAGGTGGTGTTAAATAACTCACAGATAGTTAAAATAATAACGATGCAAATTACAACTGTTATAACATGAAAGATAAGGAATAGGACAAACGCGTTTATTTATAGGCCTACTCTTGCCGGTGATGTCATTAACGAAAGATATCCCACTTTTACGAAGCTATTTCCTATTTCGAACGCCAAAATGACAACAGCAACAAATATTTACAAATATTTACAAATATTGACAAGTTTTGTGAAATGCCTCTATAACGACTGTTCAGTCACGTCACGTCACGTCACGTCAAGTCACGTTATAGGAATACAGCAGAGTCACCATCCAATGCTGCAGTACAATGCACTGGTATGTGAGGACTTTCATGGTGACTCATTCCGTCATCGTGACATAACTGTTTAGAATGACTTGTCCTAAACAGTCACGTCACGTCAAGTCACGATGACGGGATAAAGCACAGTCAGTGCTACAACACAATGCATTAGTGTATGAGAACTGTGACTGTACTTTATTCCGTCAACGTGACGTGACGTAGCTGTTAAGATTGGCTTGTCCTAATCAGTCATGTCACGCCACGTCACGTCACGTTAATGGAATAAAGCACAGTCGCAGTCAAGTGCTGCAGAACAATGGATTACAACGTGACGACTCTGACTGTGCCTCATTACGTGAACGTGTTTAGCCTTGAACAAGTCGTTGTAATTATAACTATTGCGGATCACCCTTATCATAGTAAATTTTTGGTGTTTATATTGATGATGGTCAAGGCCCTATGTAGCGGGGGGAGGGGGAACAGTGACAAGTGCCCCACCCCTTCGAAATTTGCAGAATATATTTTTCCGGGGGGGTGGTCAAAAAAGAATAATGCAGATCGAATTAAAATCCAATTCAATAAGCAAGTGAAGCAAGTAGTAAACATCAGGGTTCCTAAGCAACAAAATTTGACTTTGTTTTATCGTGACACAAATGACATGAAAAGTAAAAAATGGCAGAAAATTTGCTGATGCATAAGTTATTTGTAGTATGTTTGCGAAGCACCTTCGAGGTACGTCAAAACACATATCCCCGTCACTCTTTTGCTCTCTTTCGCTCTCTTTCTGTCTGAGGAGTATCTATTCCATAAATGACAGAGACAACAGGTGGGTTGTGGGATTTTCTTGCTCTCAAACAGCTGACTTCATCGTTCTCGTGACATTTCGCATCTCGCGAGATCATATGACGTCACGCATATACAGCCGCTACATAGGCAACTCCCATTTTTTTCCGTTGCCTTCAAAGGTCAGAGGTCATAGGTCAGCCCGGATAAAAAAGGCTATTTACAAACTTCAACCATGTAGACTGTTATGAATATTTATTTTCTGGGACCTAATGTAAAGGGCCTCCCCATTTCAATCAGTGGGGTTCATTATCACCACCCTGATCCGTTTGCGAATATAAAATGTGTATTGATAGATGTCTTGTTTGTTTGTTTGTTTTTGGAGACACAAAGTTTTGTCTTATATACTCGTTCAATAATACATGTAGGCCCTACATTCTGGGTTTATCGAGACCATCTGCTCATTTTCTTTGAACGTATTGAAAAATCAAACGAAAAATAATATCATACTATCACCGTGACTACTGCAGACTTCGGGTATGTGTTTAGGTAGGAGTCACGCAACGCATACGGACACCGAGTTCAAATATACACCCAATACTTCAGCGTCAGAGCAGCGACGAACGTCTTTTCGATCCGCCCCAGAAATAAATGTGGAATGTTTATTTGATTATTGATTATCATCCCCCATCCCTCCCACGTCAAAACCTTGGACTTGGAGCGTGCCGTTTATTGACAAATACCATATCTAATATCCGTAAACAACATAGACTTGTAAGAGCACGTGGTTGCCCTACTAAAATGTGAGACACTCGTCAGTGCCAACAATGTATACGGTTCTGAAGTCCACATCGAAATATTGATAACAATTTATTTGAACATCCGTGGGTTTGTTTGTTGCTCTAAATAACATCAGGAGACAAGACAAGATAAACTAATAATAATAACATTTTGTAAACACTGCACCGGAACAAATAATGGGAACTAAATTAATATGCCTCTATAAAGTGCCAATGGCAAATAGAATTTTAAAATCGCGGAAGCAAATTCTGACTTTATTTAAACTCATCATAATAAAATAATATCGTTACCTTTCAAAGGATATCTTACTTTGATCATTTTTACGAGAATTTATTTTCCTTGTGTTTTCTGTTTTCTTAGCAATGATTCTGGTAAATGTTGTTATCATGGTCATTTGATTTGGGAGCTGGAGATGTGCGATTCCCATACGCTAATAAATACGAAATTGTTTGAAAAAGAAAAAAATGTATACAGGTTTCTCAAGTTCACATCGAAAAAATTGATAACATTTTATTTGAACATCCGTGGGTTTGTTTGTTGCTCTGAATAACATCAGGAGGCAAGATAACATAATAATAACATTTTGTAAACACTGTACCGGAACAAATAATGTGGAACTAAATTTATGCCTCTATAAAGTGGCAGTGGCAAGTACAATTTTTAAATCGCGGAAGCAAAATGTGACTATACTTGAGCTCATTATAATAAAGTTATATAGTATACCTTTCAAATGATATCTTACCTTTACGAGAATTAATTTTCCATGTGTTTTCTGTTTTCTTAGCAATATTTATGGTAAATTTTGGTATAATGGTTATTTGATTTGGGAACTGGAGATGTGCAAAATCCATACAATAAATACGAAATTGTTCGAAAAAAAGAAAGAACCTAATATTATATTATCACAGAGGGTGTTGGGTTGCAATTAGGTTCATCCAAATGTGAACAAAACATGGAAAAATGAGTTGTTTTGCGATAAATCCCATGGCGTAATGAATTCCGTTGAAAGACGTCATATATCTCGCAAACATCTCATTTTACAGCGGTGTGTTCGTGATTCAACCAGTGGCGGCGGTACAAGGGGAGGGGGACAAAGGGGCGGTTGCCCCCTATGATTTCAAACTAATAAAAGTCATGGCGTTTGAGGGGTTTTTGAGAAATTTCGCACCCCCTTCGATTTCCAGCCATAGACGTACGGACGTAACATCGCATCGCTTTGTTTGTTAGTTTGGCCATGAAAGTGGTTCCCTTCGCCCCCCTAAGATTTTTTACCCTGGCGCCGCCCCTAGATTCAACACATCGCCTCTTAGCAGGCTTAGAGTGGATGAGGGAACGACTCTCGTGAGTAAGAAGAGAGCACATTATTGACACAGGGAGACAATTGCCTGGTAACCCTAGAAAGAGTCGACAGGGGTGTAATACGGTCGCGACATTTTGAACAAATATTAGCTCTGGGAGGATGGGGAGCGTTCAATCATGGTTCAATCTAGTCAGTCCGTGATTTTCTCCGCCAACCTCCTCCTTTCTCGCGAAGTAATTGGATCACACGGTAATTTTACATTCAGACGCCGTAAGGCAGTGTGCTAATATATTTTCGTATCATGTATATTTTAGTCCTAAGTAGCGAGCGATGGATGACGCTGGTACGATCAAGACAATGAAGTAGTCTATCAGCGAGCTAATTTTGATGTTCGCTTGCCATGTACCTAAATTATGTTTGCTTATGTGGGTGTATGACATCACTCAAGTACTTGCAATTAATTCCATGAAATGTATTCCTCAATCGTATTTAGATAAGAAATCCGTTGAAATCCTCCATTATCATAATTGGTGTAATAAATCTTATTTTGCTCAATGATGTTGTGGACTTGGAGAAAAGTGACCCATGTTTATCATCTACATTTTCGAGAGTGAATTCTAATTCTTGAGATCATGGGCTGGGAGGGACAAAATATGTGTTTTTTTTCTCTCTCTTCTAAAAGTAATAATGTCCATTGTCAAGCCGTGTACATCTGGTCAGTCAGATGAGGGGCCCCCGACCGAAACCTGTCGTGTCATTCCCTTAGTGGGGTCCAGTATGGGGTCAGACCGGCTACACGGGACCAGAGAGGAGGGGATTTCCCGACTAATGAGACACATTAGCATCAGAGCCGTTCGACATTAAAGAGCCATCACTGGGATTTGCTGCCATGATTTGGCAATTGGCTGTACAGGGGATCACTTTTACACGTTATCTGGTTATAGGCATATAAATATCGTTGATATGTGTGGGGTCGACTTTCCACGTTGAGCCCAGGACTGGACGGGCTTTGCAATAAGTAGGGCCTATTTCTGTCTGATCTGGGTAAATACAGAGCTATAATGGTAATACATGCCCTCAGTACGTGTGGCACGCATTTTTGCTGCGCGAATGCAAAGTCAGGGCGGAAAAGTTGACGTACCAGGATGACAGTGCGACGAAGATGGTCAAACATCAATTTCCGTTTCGCTCGCCTCTAATCTTAGGTAGATATAAACGGATTTTGACCCCGTCCCCCTTCGCCCGACGCATACAAATGGCATAGGCCTACAAAGTGGCACCTCCACGCACCATTTCACTAAATGTCCAATATGTTCGTACGGCATATTTCCTAATTCATATAGATGGACCTACGATTTTTTCAGTTGATTTTTTTTATTTTTTTTACTTACAATGGATGGGAACTAAGGAATCATATTTGACGATTATCATTACCCATTCGGGGTGTGTTCTAACATAGATAGAATATGATTAAGTGCAAAACATGTTCACATTACAAATTTCCATGTCGATCCAGAGTCCAGACAATGCGGCTAACCCACCCCTTCCCCACCCAAACAAGTCACAGACGTTCATGGTCATTGCATTTCTTTAATTCAATAAAAAGTTGTTTTTCATTTATTTATTGAGCTTTTTAGACACCACAATACAAAGAAGGTGGTATTGGAATGAGGGTGCGCTGAACCCACAATCGGTAAAGGAAAGCCAAACACGGAACCACGAAAAGGGAAGGTTTACTTCCAGATAGACAAACTCTGAGGCCACAAATGGATCGTTAGAGAGATAAGACACACGCAACAATTTATTGAATGACTTCCGTAGAAATACCTAAAAACCGCAAATAAATGAAATATAGCAAATCGGTGAACATTATACACGAATAGAGGAAACTGCAAAGCACAAAACAGGAAAGGACCATCGCAATACTCTGAGTGTCTGCCCACGCCAGGGTAGTGGTATAGAGACCGTGAAAACAAGGAAGCCGGATGATGCTGTGGTGGGATGTGTATCTTGGAACAATCCAATCCTAGTGGTGCGACAAAGCTGAAAATGTCAGCAGTCAAAATAACAGAAACACAAATATTAATTTATTTTCTTTGGAAATGATAGGATTAGGCTAATAACGTTAACCCGTGTAAGAAGAATCTGTACCATCATAGAGGTGCCTCCATCGTGGTGCATGTACTACCATATTAATCGCATGTACTATATATGTACATGTAATTGTGTATGTATGTCGCCAGATATCTTTCTTCGTCACACACCCCACTCCTATCCTTGTACACTTATTAGTTGACATTCACACTTGCCATTTTCGGGTCAATTCCTCCACTACATAATCCATTCACAACTCTTCTAGCCTTCGATTTTGAAAGGCATTAACATTTCCATGATTTCCGAATATCAAAGTCAGAATCACTTTCCAAGACGACTGCTGGTACTCGTGACGTCATATCTAAAATCTTGGGATAATCGTTTGAACGCAGTCCGTATACAGTAGAGAATTAGTAAGTTTCCATGATTTTATTATTTGAATACTAACATGAAAGCATGATATGCAATAATCACGGGGAAAAAATAGATTTTTTCACCATTTCATCTGCATTTTGATTTCATATTTTGATATGTCATTTTGTTTTGATATTCCCCACAGCGTTAGCCGCAACGTAGTACTGCATATAGATGTCCTTGTAGGTAACTTCTCATTTGAATCGTGACGCAAACAATAGCGTGATGAATTAACCAGGACATTATGAAAAGTAATTACTATCTTTAGTCCATCCTAACAGTTTTCATCACTTCAACAAAGAAATTAAAATTGCACGCACATGTACGCACTTATATAATGTTACATCATCCCATAATTATACTCCGTCCTTACGATTATGCAAAATTGCAAATACATGTGCACGCAACACACTTTGAATTCAGCATTGTCATCTTAAAATAGTCCCAGAATGTTTTCTTGATGTCTACATTTTTAGACAGTTAAATGTATAGGCATTTTGCGCCAGGAAATATTCATATTGTCTACCACGCTGTGACCCCATAAAGCACAAAAGCACCATAGTACATTATGATTTATTTATTGTAATAATCAACCCTATACACCCAATCGCAAAAAAAAAGAAAAAAAATAGACGTACTCAGTATGATATAATATACAACTCTTTCTGTTAGGCCAACTGACACACTGCTACGGGCAATTTTACAGCTGTATATGAATATAAATCATCTATTGCACTGCAAATATTAGGGATTATGTGAGGGTTTTATGTTCATTCCGTTTTGATACCTTCATTTATAACGAACTTGAAATGTATTGCACTACATGTGCCTTGATATTAAGGATTAATTTGATTTTCTCGGTATCTTGGAAAGGTGACAATGACGAAACTGCGAAACTACATCGTCTGCATGCAGACATCCCCCCCCCCCTCCACACACACACATCACACACAACACACCACACACACACCACACTACCACACACACACACACACACACACACACACCCCCCCTCCCCCCACCCACCACGACGACACACACACACACACACACACACACACACACACACACACACACACACACACACACACAAACAACCCTATCATAAATAACAGAATGTTACACACATTAATATTACATCACATCAACACTGAAAATTGTCTATTAACCAGCCGCACTTTAAAATTTAATTGTGTATACCTCTGAATGAGAATGTAAACAAGCTACATGTCGATGGATTCCAATTTATTGGGAATTTTATGTGGGACGGAAGAAATTACAAGCTAAGTGACATTTACGTTGGATCCCCTCCACTTCACCGTAACCTATACTTGGCGCGGGATATATCGGGCTGAAATCGCGCCTCAATCGGCATTGACGTTGATTGGTAAATTTAATACTCAAACGGACAAAATGTCCGTAATGTAGAACACGGTGGGTAGGTGAGTAGGTGGGCGGGTGGAAGTGGGCGTCTCTATTATCGCCTGATTTATAGGATTACGAATCTAACAGAATTGGATCATTGGACCATAGGTCCATGATTGGACCGCCGACATTATTATTAAAAAAAAAATCGTTTGAGGGGACACATCAGCCGGGGAAGAAATCGTGGAATTGAATACAAATAGATATCGTTTACAAAGTTTAAATGTCAACATACCCATACACTATGCACAGACGTTATCCATTTTCTGCAATTCAATCGACCTATACCGTAAAAAGATCGTTATTAAATGATTTTTGAACAGCCAAATCAATCATTATCATCAACAAAAATTAATAATATCACTGGCATATGTTAATTATCAGATAAGTCATCGATCTTCATTCAATATTACGTCCGAAGGTCATTTAAATCATTATGGCATCGCATAATCGCATTTGCATTTAAATTGGCCTTTACACTTCGCCTTAAGAGTCTAATTAAGGTAGGACGAGTTAGAGTGTCAGTTTACACTGTTTCAAGACGAGTAAACTTTCATGATTATCTATATTCATAACAACAAGTGTCCTGTAAAATAAATCATTGCCTCCTGCTGGTCTGATTCCCTTTTGACGCAATTTCCTTTCTCCGTCCCCCTTTTAGTGTTTGTCGTTTCTTTGAACCATGTATCTGATCCCGAAAATTTGCCAACATAATTGTCAGCCTTCCAAATCTTCTGCAGTAACACTGATTAGCTAATTATTTACAGATAACGCCACGAAAATTTTCGGCACGTTACCATGCCGATCTAATGATATTTCGTCTGAATCTGTGGCACATATAATTTCTGTGTTTGTTTTTCATTTTTCTCCTCCCGAGTGTGTGCATGAATGTATGTGTGTGTGTGTGTGTGTGTTTTGTGTGTGTATGTGTGTTTTGTGTGTGTGTGTGTGTGTATGCGTGCGCGCTCATGGCGTAATGTAAGTACGTATTATTTTTTCGAGAACTTTGATTTAATCGATCAACATTCTTCAAAAATTTTCAGTAAAAACAAATGTTTATTTGAAATAGGCCTATAATATTAAAAGCTTTTTAAATTCGTCAAGGAAGTTAACAAACGGCACAGGTCCGCCCCCCCCCTCCCCCTTCGTCTTAATTGCGCCCACATTTTGTACAAAACCACACAACTTGTAATAAAATGTCACGTAAATGCCCGGAGAAATACTGTACCGCAAACTAAATCATCCCCGTCTGCTTCTGTGTGTATTCCGCCAACGCAACACCGACGATTAAAGTAAATTGATACTTACGATATTTATAAATTATTGGACTTCTTTATCCGTCACCATAAGGGAAGCATGATACGTTCTAATCGAACAATAAACGACAATGCGCAGACAGAAAACAGAATAAACCGAATCCCCAAGACCGTGATAAAATACCAGACATTTCACATTATTCCGTGTGTGCTTCACTGTTCACGGTGCTTATTCTGTATACACAATATTCCTCGTCGAGCTAGTATACATCCCCGTTATGCATGTTATGTGTTTGCATGTACTGCAGTAAGTCAAACCTAAGATTGAGAAATTATATTACGAGTGATACTCCGAAATACTTTTCACTTGGGAGATCGGTTTTATAACCCAGACTGGACATGAAGGTGCAATGACCTTTGGGCCAGGCAACATAATTTTCATATCTAAAAAAAAAAAAAAAATTGCCTGCATTATACAGGCTGATAATCGCTGTGAAATCTTCCGTGTTCTGCGATCTTTCAACTTGAATCCACTTCATTTTTTTCTGGCAGAAAAATATTATTTGTGTGACCTCAAAGACAGCCCTTTTCGTATTTGCCTTTTGAAGACATCACCGTTGTCGGCTTATGGCTGAGACGATAATATCCCTTCAATAAAATGGGGTTGAATTCCCTTGGCTAGCATAAACCTGCACGTCCGTGCTTTGAATCAGCGAACAATGTAGGCCCAGGAGCCTTCAAATTCACACTGACTAACCCACAGTCTGTTATCAAAAGTCATATTCCATCTTCGATTGAGAGCAAGAGTTCGTTTGAGTAAACATGAATGAGCCGACATGCTGAATAAATCTTGTTGCAAAGAAACCAAAACCACGGTATCAAACACAAATCAATCGATTTTTATCACCATACATGTATCTCCTAATATGACGTTTAAAAGGTGTGATGAACAAAATTCCAGTGCTAATTCGGTTGGATTAGATTCTTTAAGGGTAATTATCCATGACCCATGTGATTCATATGGTGTTAATCTGTCATAAAAATGGTGTAAAATTTGTTATCCTGGCACCATACGACTAACGAATTGACTACGTTTACACATGCGCCGTGGGGCTCTTCACTTAACAGCGTAAAGTCTCGAAACGAGAGTTCGTGATGAAATTTAGCTGTGACCGATGTGATTGAAAAGTGTTAATTGTTCATAAAAGTGGTGTAATATAACGAATTTTAGGGAGTCACAGGTCGACCCAATGTCTGTTTACATAACCAGCTTAAACTAGATTTGCATCTTTTCGTTTGACGAATGCTGCGTTTAAGAAATTATGATCACCTTATTCTCTTGACCCTGTGAGTCTTCCTACAATGAACTGAATCGATACCTTCATTTTCTGGGCAATTACTTTTCGTATCTGATTAGTATTATCCACCCCTTGATAAGGCCCCTTCGAGAACAAACAAGTAAGTAAAGAGTGTAGTGATATACGCTCAGGAGCTCGGAAATGACACAAAATAGAAAACAATAAAATACCACAGGTACCACAAGAATTGAAATGACAAGTGTGTACATCCACAAAAGCAGGATATGTTTCGATTTGTTTCAACGCCACGGAGGAAACGGTTTATCGAGACATTAGATTAGGAAATGTGCACGACATCTACAATGAAAAAAAAACACAAAAACAAATGAAGCTGAGCAGTTTCCTTTTTTTTCGCGAAGATTTTCCATCAATATCTCAGTAAAAGGGACATTGACCCTTCAATTTCCGTACAAAAATAAAACAACCGACACATCGAAAACGATCAACCTTGTCGTAACGAAAAGTCAACGTCTTTCCTCTATTAACGTTCAATGTCGGGGCAGAAGGGAACAACGCCCTCTTTTGACTAAATTGATACCAATGGAGACATATTGTATTTCCCACAATGCAAGATGAACAATATCAATATGTGAAAAAATAAGGCCTTCACGGCACTGTACCGATGTAAATTCATGTATCATCATCATCTTGTGTCATCTTGGAAACGAAGGATGGCCACCATAGATCTCCACTTTACTCTATCCTCTGCCGTTCTCTTAGCATCCTCATATGATGTTGCAGATGTCCACATTTTAGTGTCATCGCCGCATTTTATTCTCTGTCTTCCCCATTGATCTTGTTCCTTTAATACAGCCTTTCGGATAAAAATAGCGAAATCTCCACCACTGCCACATGCCCTGCATATCTCAATTTGCGTTGCATGGGATCATACAGCAAATGCAGGTCCTTGGGGTACCAGCTCTTTCCAGCACTTCCTTGCTGGTAAATTTATA
>JZLH01S0246314.1:33349-45484 GCA_001188425.1 Eucidaris tribuloides
AATTCAATCCAGAATGTACTCTTCTTCCTGCAAGCAAAATTTGATCGGATTCCGAAATACCGTCAATATTGTAATTTGTTAAAGGATCTAAAAACGTTGAATCTTAGTGTCCACTTCGTTCATTCCACCCTCTTACAGGTGTAATAAGTTTTGCCCGTTTAACTGTTTAAGAAAGGAATTATAAAAAAAAAAAACCGAGAAGTTCGCTGTAAATTTTGCAGAGCATTCGTCCTTTGGTGAAGTCATTCGGTATAAATAAAATTCCGGTCACGCTCTAATTGTAACACTACACTCTAGTAGGCAGGAGAAAGCGGGTTTATGGTAACATCGGTCTCATTAAGTTCACCTTTAAAAGGCAAGTCACCCTGACGTCAAGTTCGTTTAATAAGCAGACATGAGAGAAAATAATCATTCATAATAATTGTCATGAATATTAAATTCCATAAATTGCCATTTTAATGTTCATGATAATCAATGGTGTTTTTTTTTCATGACGGAAGCCTGTATAAATAATTTTCTATAATAATTGCAATGGCAACATGATAAAATCATTTTTCAAATTTGCATTGACGTCACAAATTGAACTTTGAAACTGCAAAGGGCTGTTATTTACTGGTGCGGATTTCGTCAACTGTTCATTAATTTTCTTTCATTTTTGTGCTTTATTAAAACTAATTTGACGTCAGGAGTGAACTTTGGGTGACTTAGCCTTTAAGTTATTTCCTTATAAATCTATAGAGCACCAAATACTTCTTTTCAGTTTTCAGGACTTCTTTTCAGGAGCTTATACACATAACCATTTTAATTATAGCTCATACATTTGAATTGGAATATTGATAAACAATGCTTTATAACGGCTACACCAGGGATGTTAGGCCATGGATCGCATGCTGCCCCCTCCGCCGCAGGAAATTTATAAAACCAAATCGAGGAGGGAATGGCTAGGTGTATTCATGACAATTTAGTTGTTGGATTCTCGCCCCCCCCCACCCCCCCCGCGACCACCCACTGGGCTTTATTGCAGTAGTCTTCTTTCCTCTTTTTACAAAGATCAAGGCATACCTGGAGTGTTGCGATGTTCATACACGCTTACTGACATCCGTTATAGCACAGCATTTTGATCTATGGCGACTTACTCATCGATCCACATAACGCATCGGGCGCAGGCGTCCGCGCGTATCTGGTCCGAGTGGAGGCGGGCATTTCCGGCGTGCCGAGACTGTACGAGGGTCCTAATCTATGGAACCACGAAACTACAAATCAAAAAGGTACTATATTATTTTAGCTTGTTCACACCGGTATTTCTACTGGGGTAGGGGGTATAATCCCCCCGCCCCCCCTTGCCCCATAAAATAAACCCCGGGCTGTATAGTGAAATCATTTCAAGAAACTTTTCCCCTGCCCCTTTATTATCAGGGGCGTCGATCCATTTTTCGGACTTGGGGGGGGGGGGGCATTGGCGAAAAAAATGCTGAAAATTTTTACGGCGGACTACTGCGCATTGCACGCCAATTACAATTGCAATATAAATTCAAATTGTTTATGTTTAATAGTATTTTATATGCTATTTTAATGGTTTTTGCTAGTGTTTTTCCAATAGCATTTTCAACATATCCTTGCATTACTCGTTTATGATTTTTCAATGTTGTCAAAATCATTCGGGGGACAAATCGATATGTTTGCCCTCGAACTTTCATTGCGGGTGGCGACTGTCCCCTTGCCACCCAGGATCGAGCGCCCCTGTATGTTATTGACAACATGAAGCCCCACTAAACATTTTCTCGGTCGCTTCGCTCGCTCTACATTAATAAAGGTAATTGTGTATCTGGTGTTAGTACTATGTCTGGAAATATCACTTAAGCCAGTGGTTCATAATAGTCAAGAATCGCCGAGAGGTGAATAACCCCCCCCCTCCACTGCTCAGCTCTCCCCACTCGCCGCACGCGGCCTCGTGGAGCTGCTCCATCGTCGTAGCGCCATCCCCCCCCTTAGCCAAAAAGCTACATCGCCCTGCGTTCTCTATCCCTACATCACAAAACGCCCAAACCATGATCTCAAATTCCAAACTTTAATTTTCATTAATATTACATAATACATGGCATTTTCTTTCCTTAAGAGATATCATAATTGTTTCAGAATTGTACTAAAATGTTTACGTGAATTAATTACCGAGCGATTCTTTTGTCTATTCATTTATTACATTAAACTTGTATTTTGAAACAGGAATTCATATATCTATTACAATGACTTGATTTGTACAATTTTGTCATGTAGGTCTAATGTAACGCCTTTAATGAGGAAAATCGACGTGTAGTAGTTGCACTCAGTCGTTTCAAGAAGTCAAAGGACGCTAGGGATCGGCATCAGACATGAGACTCAAAGCATCGTGATGAGGGAAACCCGTCGAAATTATCACGATGAAATGTCAAGAATTGATTCCCAGTGGTGTTAAACAATCCACAGTCAAAGCAACGACAGTCCCACTGAGAATATCACGTTAGACTCCGAGAATTTGTATCAATCTCAAACATATTGCTTGATAATCATCGAAAGTTGTGTAAAATTGAAATGCTAAATGTTTTATGACAGCAATATCAAAACAATATTTTTCCTAACAAACTATAACATTAACATTTCTTGCGCGTGAACTTTTGCACTTGTTAGAGTCTATCAACTTAACGATGTTTGATAGTGTTCATACGAAATAATTTAATGTAATTTCTTCCAAATTCATCCACCTCGTTTTATCCTTCGGTTTTCTTCTCCTTCTCTTTTCTTCTTCTTCTTCTTCTTTCTTCTTTCTTCTTTTTCTTCTTGTCGAATGGTAGCGGAATTAGAATATTAAAAAAAAATGTCTGCATTAGTTCTGCATTTTATGCCACCTACAAATTAGCTTGTATATGATGATAATTGTATTTAATTCCATGAATGCGTTTTTGCATCTCTTGGCATTCACATGAAACTCGAAGCGCGCTTTAAAGTGATAGGCTAACGTTGTGGAGCTCCAATTTAAAAAAATTGTCAAACTTTGATATCTGAGCGACATAGTAGTGTTCAAATGGACAAATAAACACCCTAGAATACAAAAATTTGGAAAGTTATGCTGCCAATGGCAAGGCATGCATGAATAAACAATTTCTACTCCGGTGGGTGATAAAATAGCCTAGATCTGCACACAGTAAGTCTATGGGAGGAAATGGGCAGGTGAATCCGGTCAATTTGAATGCTTGTAGATTTTCACTTTTTTAAAACACTAAATCACCATTTTGAAATACAATTTTTTCAGGGCTTCATTTTAAGACCTTATCAAAGACACTTGGAGCGTGGAGGATTATGTAGCTCACTTTTTTTTTAAACTGTAGTAAATGTTCGCCATTGGCTTTAAGTCACAGGTGTTCAACATTGCCATAGGCAACAGTTACATTGTCTTTGATGGTATAAATATTCAACCATGTCATTTTGTTTATTTTGTTCGTTACCAATTTGATATTGATTTTAACGTAGAAGACCTTAAACTGACGTTTATATTGCCAGAAACGAAGCAAAAAGTTCTACAATAGGCTAGCTATAACACGGTCGGTTTGGGACACAGGGACAATTTTATTCAACCGTAAAAATGATATTGTTTCGATGATTTGTTGTTGTTGTCGCACTGTATGAATACATAGAAACTGACAAATGACTTAATAACATTCAATCATGTGTAAATCCGTTTCATATAACACATGAGTGACAGGCGGAAACCGCAAAACTCGGATTGTAACGATTTAATTTGTCCACAATAATTTCTGCTAGCGTCATTGATTTTACATGCAAGTATAGCCTACTGCGTTTGCTCAGATTTGACACAGCTTGATAAGAAACACACAACGATGGTCATCATTAATACAATTTGAATTTTCGACTGTCCCAATATCTTTGTATAAGAGGGGGATAATTACATGAATATTTACATATGTATGAGTTTGGTTTATTTCTTCAATCAGATGATGATGATGATGATGTGTGTGTGTGTGTGTGTGTGTGTGTGTGTGTGTGTGTGTGTGTGTGTGTGTGTGTGTGTGTGTGTGTGTGTGTGTGTGTGTGTGTGTGTGTGTGTGTGTGTGTGTGTGTGTGTGTGTGTGTGTGTGTGTGTGTGTGTGTGTGTGTGTGTGTGTGTGTGTGTGTGTGTGTGTGTGTGTGTGTGTGTGTGTGTGTGTGAAAATCAAGATCACATTCTTTAGATCATGAATCTACACACAGTTATGTTAAAATTCATGAATGTATTAATGCCCATGGGGGTAGGGAATTCCCTAAGAACCGAATGTCCGATAAACAGAAAAGTGGGACCTATATGTCTTAGGGTCTTTTTGATGAAAGTGGGATCCATGTCTAAGGATATTTCTCATGAAAATTGACCCATGTCGAAGGATATTTTTGATGAAAAGGGGACCCATGTCTAAGGATTTTTCTTGAAAAAGGTCACACATCCCCGTATACCACAGTCTATGGCGGTCTAAGGGAGTCTATGACGCCTCCAGTCTCTCTGACTGTAGCCTTTCAATTCACAACATTAATCACCGCAACATTAACATTGTGGCTACCCTTTTTGTCAAGAAATCAAAAGGAGTTTGTTTATAGACACACGTGAAGTATGACTGTTAATGGATTTCTTGTTCTGACTAAAACACACGTATAATAAAGTGAAACCATTTCCAATCCAAACAAGGGCAAATAAGAAGTATACTCATACATTTAAAATATATTATTAATATACCACAGCGAATCAATGCGTCATGATGTTTTCAACTATACATTCTTTTTCTCTCTCTCGTTCTTTTTAGTCCCTCCTTGTTTATACCATCTACTGACCTCCATCCCACTGACAAGTGTAATGAAGACAAAATGTTCCATTAATAAGCTGATTGAAACTGGCCATCATCTTGTCATTGTGAATGGTCTCATAAAAAATCGCAATGACAAATTGGTTCGTAGATGTTGACATTCCCAAAACATATGTTCGACATAGTGATTTCGACATAGTGATGTGTGGCTGCAGCATCAGAGACAGAAAATAAACAAAGAGTAATGTCTCCGACATTTGCTCTCCTCTCACGAAAAACATCGTCATCACGAAAATAATCGCTTGTCACAGTTGTTTAAACACATTTGAAGGTGGCCGACATGACTGGAAAACATGGAAATGTCGTGGCTTAGAAGGCAAAGCAGTAGTTTAAGTTTTAGACTGTTCCCTCTGTTTTCCCTTGTCCCAAAATTGAAAATTGCTGGCTGAAACTCTTCTATTTTTGAGTAGATTATCAAAAATAGAAGAGTTTCAGAGCTAGCAATTTTCAAGGCATTGATAGCTCATGTAGGTTTATCTAAAAACAAACATGAAATAAACGAATTCCATGTTTTACATTACCCAAACAATACTTGGACTTTTTTGGCAATGAACAAATCTTTGACCATTGATTTAATTGTGATGCATTTATATTTTCTATTTGTTACAAACAACTTCAATCGAAATGGATATGACAATTTTCAGGAAATATGCGTGTAAATATCAGCAAGTTTTTCCAGTATAATCATCTTATTCTATATGAACCTGCATGGATGTATATGTGTTATTAGTTCCATCACTTCCATGATACCTAGTGTAAGTTTTCTGTTCTTTTTCACCCTAATCCTGAAGCAGTGTACAGACTATAGACTAAAACTATGTGTGAGTCTGGTAACCTACACTATGATCTACAATTCACGAGAGAATTCAAGCCTCTTGTTTCGGAAACTATTAATCGATATCCTCTTTCAATTAATGATTCATTACTGTCATCTGGACCGCTAAATTCCCAAGGTGTTGTTACTCATGACAACATAAATCGTCGGCCGAGAGACACAAGGCGTTAACTAAGTTCCCTTGATAACCAGAAAGGCTTTAACACCACCGGCCTTGTACGGCGGTAGCGTCCTTTTGGATGTCAACGCATTTTTCGTCAACGGCCTTCTGGCTTTCGGTCAACGAAATCCTCTAAATCTTGGCAGTATTATTGTGACACATGAAACCCGTGGAAATGATTACTGGTACAATATATAGGATATAGTAGGATTTGGAACCAGTCCTAGATTTGGGTCAAAATGATTCTCGAATCAAGTGCACTGTTTAATGTATCCGTTGAAAAAAAAATAGAGAGAGGGAGATAAAAAAAAACCTAAAACAATAAATCTAATGTTCCTTGCTTGTTAGACAATTACAGTGTAACTATTATTATTATTATTATTGTTATTATTATTATTATTATTATTATTATTATTATTATTATTATTATTATTATTATTATTATTATTATTATTATTATTATTATTATTATTATTATTATTATTATTATTATTATTATTATTATTATTATTATCATCATAATCATCATCATCATCATCAGTATTATCGTTACTAGCATTGGTATTATTCATTTATTTGGCATGAAACAACACATGCGTACAATATAACATTGCAAAATGTATATTAAAAAATAGACCGTTCTTGTGCACTCCTCCAAAACAGTCATACACTTGATATTTTCTTCTCCAGTAAAGTATTTCAAATCTATTCCTTCCACCCTGCACTGTAATCTGCGTATAAATGTATTTCCACTCATTTGGTTCTGGAATAATATAATAAATGCTCTTAATCCCGTCACTACCAATCATAGTTAAAGGCATTGTATAACAATATTTCCATTAAAAAAAAAACATGTGAGCTTCATGATTCCCCATGTTACAAGTGTCTTTGATAAGGTCCAAAAAATGAAACCCTGAAATAATTACAGTACAAAGTGATCATTAAGTGCTTTAAAAACGTAAAAATCATTGAGAGACCATTCCAGTTTTCCCCCGTAAACTGATATGTTGCAGAATTTCCATCGGCCGAGAAAGATTCTGATGTGCCAATGTTTATCTGTACACAATTTTACAACTGAAGCATAACTGTCTGAATTTTTGTGTTCCAGGGTATATATTTGTCCATTCAAACACTTTCAGATATGTCAGATAGCAAAGTTTGACTATGTTATATGTGTCTTTAATGTCTTTAATGTTCGTTTCTTCATTATCCTGATAATCTTTCATTCGCGTATTCGTTTTTGGACCTGACTTCCCACAAAGCAAAAGAACATGAAAAAATAAAATAGCTAGGCCTATGCGGGAATGTTCAGTGCAAACAATTATTAGAGGATCAAAATGGGATCTAAAAAATATCATCGAGACTATAAGAGTAATAATTACAATGACAAACATAATAACGCCTGGGATTTTGTTTGTACACTTTTAGCATTATTTGCTTTTCAAATTAAACACTTAAATCTAATTTCTTCTTACACTTCAACAATTGCTACTTAAGTTCAGATGGCTATCACTTTAATTATTACATTTTCGAGAATTTATTTTCCAAGCAATATAACGCAGGCACTGTTAAACAATATACTGAGAATGAAAAAAAAATCGTTGGTCTATTACTTTGTGATCGAAAATTTGTTACCATAAATTTGTTCATGCTGCATTTTGCTCTATACTTGAACGTGTCATTTTCCGTGCCACAAAGTTTTTACACATCGTTGACAGACATGTATATCTGACAAATATTCAAAGTTCCAACCCCCACCCTCCATCGACGACGGTATTTACTGAAACATAATATATTTGAATCATTTCTCACTTCTATCACATTCGTCTGACCTCATCGAGTTTAGGAGGTCGAGGAGTTGATGGATATATTTTTTACGAGACGTCTGCCAAAGGAAGGTTCATGCAGTTGAAGTTTTTTTAAGTATATGTTTTTGTTTTGACAAATCAAATGAAAGGGGTAAAACTGTCGTAAGCAATTACTTATGATACATCCGTCACATATTCGTGCACCGGTACTTGATTGTGAAATTTGGTGATGTGTATTTATATTTAATTCTTTGTTGAAAAAGTGGTTCAACAGATTACATAATCAACTACAAGCTGCTGTGAAAATTTGGTTGTTTTAAATGTTGCTCTACGCAAATACTATTAGAAATAGGTTGTGTGAATTTATATACACTAGAAAAACTGCGGTGTTAAATTTACCACCGACGGTGTTGGCGAATATAGGTAGCAGAAAGGTGTTAATTTTAAACTCGAGGTTTAAATAACACCTGGAATATTGGAATTTAATGCATCTGGTATTATTTAAAAGCAAGCATAAGTATAACCTTGTGTTTCCACCTAAGTAAATTTAAGACAAAAAAGCAGGGGCGTTGATCCTGGGAGAGATGCTGAGGGCAGTCGCCCCCATGAAAATATTGGAGGCAAACATATCGTTATGCCCCCTCCCCCCGCCATAATTTTGATAATTGAAAATTTCATTCAACGTAATTCAAGATTATGTTTCAAAATCAGTGTAAGGCCACACAAAACCAATACAGTCTGCATAATCAATTTTCAATTTGCCCGCAAAATTTTATACAAGTTTGCGCGGAGACTGAGCGCGTGGAAAATTTTGACAGTTTCGCCCCCCCCCCCACCCCACCCCATTCCGCAAAATGAATCGATAATTAACCCTGAAAAGGGTATACCTTTAGCGTGGATATACATATTCCAATCAGCGTAAATGTTGGCATAAGTTTTTATTCATTTAGTTCTCGATGTATTCTGACTACTTCCAATTCTGTCATTAAACATGATTCTGTGTTTAATACACTTTTCACCATGTTGTACTAATTTTCAGGGATCTGGAAACGTGGCTAATTCTTTTACATTTTTTGATCAACTATTTGATTTTTTCCTTCTAAAACAAAATTTTATTGTGAATGTGTACTAAAATTTAGCCATCTACGTATTTGGTTTTAATCGAGCGAACTTGATGAGGTAGTTTGATCTCACTTTATTATATCTTGGACAGAGGCGTCGATCCAGGGGGGCAAGGGGGCAATCACCCCACCAATGAAAATATCGGGGGGGGGGGCAAACATATCGATTTACCCCCCCCCCGAAAAAAAAAATAATAATAATAATAATTTTGACAACTTGAAAAATTTATAATATGCAATACAAGGATATGTTTAAAAAAAAATTGGAAAGCACTATAAGACCATTAACCTTAGCATAAAAATACCATCAAATATACAAAATTGTCAAATTTTCGGCGCGCTTGGCGCGTAAAATTCTGTATTACAATTTGGCCCGCGGAGCGCGCCGAAAATTTTTGACTTTTTTGTAACATTTGCCCCCTTCCCCACAATCCGAAACACGGATCTGCACCCCTGATCCTGGAGATACGTATACTTTCATAATACAATGTAAACAGCAGGCCTATACCGCAAAAAAAAAAAAAAAAATCGTCCTGTATTGAACACTCTATGCAACTGAACCTGATGATTATATTGCATTATTTACATTTCACTTTAAAACATGAGCATGGGAAATCATAAAGTCACGAACTCTTGCAGGTCTCGTCTAACTTCGTCCTCGTCGTCTGTCTGAAGATTTGATGTATAAGTTCACAGCAGACTATCGACATTGTAAACTTGAACTGTTCAACCTCCAATATGAAAAGCAAAATACAGGGTGGCCCAGAAAAAACGGAGGGCTAATTTTTTGCCTAATATAGAGATATTTTTTGCTTCATTTTCAGAAATTGCTATTTTCCCCGTTCACATGGATAGCGTGTTTTTTCCAAAGCAATACAACACTTAGATCGTCAATTTTCGTTCAGTAGTTTTCATTTTAGAGCTGATCTTTTGCAAAGTAGTGCATTCTCAGCTTTTCTAGCGGTAAGTGGTAATGATGTGCCCTTTTGATGGTGTCACATAACAATTGCTGGTAAACTGGCGCGCGCACAAATAAAATTTACATTCGGGTTCACAAAAACGGCTCTAAAATGAAAAGTACCTCACCAAAATGAATGATCTTGATAGCACTTTACTAGCAAAAGATTCGCTTATGAGATGAACTATATGGGCATTTCCATGAGAAAGTGGACAAAATAAAAACTTCATTAAATGGCTTTATCTCAAATCATGTTACATTACAGTGGTTTGATTGCCTATGAATTATAACGAAATGACGGGGTCATCATTAGTGCCCCAAATTTTGGTTCTTAAATGCCGTCTTCTATAGGAGAATCAGCAACAGTACACAGGATGCTATATGTTGGACTACACACGCATAAATCTCAGTTTTATGCCAAAAAAAAAAACAGCAAAACTACCATTTTCAGCAGTTTTTTTTTCCATGGAATAGTGTAAAGCATCTTAAATTACAATGATAACTGTATTTCTTTTCCAACCAAAGTTTGTTATCTTGAAGATATTTTCAGAAAAAAACAGTCGTCGGACAAACTGTAACGTGAGTTAACGACTCATATATAGTCAGAAATGTGCATTGATATTCTATGTTTATAAAACAGAAGTCATTAATGTTCCAATGTCTTTTATATGAGCAAACTTTAAAATTCAGTGCATACTGAATTTATGCATGTCCAAATTGCGTAACGTGAGTTACCGACATTTGACCTGTTATTTCTCATAGTTATCCAAAGAGTTTTCCCACTTGCTGCTGTTCCCATGGGGATGGAAGGATACATTGCTAATTCAAACAAAAGTTATAACTACTTTTCCATATTTTGAAAATATAGGTATTTGAAACCTAAATCTGAATTGGAAATGTAACTTGAGTTACCGTGGAAATGCCCACTATAAAGACGAGCAAAACGTTCCTTTTTTTCTGGGCCACCCGGTATACCCCGTAAGACGAATTCGATCAATTCCAATCACGTCGTAATCTATACTTTTCAAAAATGTATAGTGACTCGATCGGCAAGTCAAAAAATAACGACCTAATTTGACGATTTTTGACAGCCGCCATTTGTCCGGAGGGCGGAAGACCGATCGGGTGGACTAATCGGTTTTGACAGGGAACGGAACAATGCCATCCGTCATGCAACGCGCGCGAACTGGGATACACTCCAAATCAGATAAGGTGGTAGGGTGGTTTTCTGGTCGAAGTTTGAAACTAGGTCACTGGGGTGAAACCATGGAAATACAAATCACAAATTTTGCTCTTTTTGCCTCATCAGAGGGATTTATTCAGAACTCACAAAATAAAAACCATACATGCATACAAATCAACTATACGTCATAAGCAAAATTATGGGTATCCAAATTCTGCTCTTGAAAGGCAGCATTTGGGATTTTCAAGGGTGAGAAAGTGTCTAGTTTAGGTGTAAAATAAAAACGGTTGTTAAATGAGCGCAACAAAGTCGGTGATTTCGCAGCATTTACGTGGCAAGCCGGGCGTCGAATCAGTTTTTGGAGGGGGGGGGGGCGAACATTTATAGAAAAATATAAAAATTTCGGCTTGTTCTGTGTATGTGCGCCAAATTGCAGTATCAAATTTGGAAAACTGTGTATGTTCAGTAATATATCCATGGTAATTTACGGTTTTGTCGTGCCTTGCCCTGCTTTACAAACATATTCTTGCATTTCGTTTTATCAATTTTTCAGGTTGTCAAGATTATTGGGGAGCAAAACGATACGTTTGCCCCCAATATTTTCATGGGGCAGCGACTGCCCCCAGGATCGACACCCCTGCGTGCAAAGTCTTGAAATGTTCAATAATGGCCCAATTCCCAGTTTTGTACTTATTCAGTTTAAAAACATTTTACAAGTTTGCTCACGCGCATTCTTTTTCGACAACATCTTCAGAACAAAGAATAACGAACATAAAGTTACTATGATCATATATAGTTCATGATATAGGCCTATCTGGTTGTATAACCATATTTCCTATAAATTACCTCAATTGAAATTTCGGGAAGATTTTTGGCCATTTTATACGCGATCAGAAACGAGCTGTATATTGTGTTTCGACGTTGTGATCATGAGGGACCTTTTTCATCTCAGTGACTAATTTTAAGTTAGTTAAAGCTAGTTTTCACACTATTCCGACTAAACGTTTGCTGCGGCACAAATTGTCGCCGCGTCACAAATTGTCGCCGGCGACAATTTGTGACGATTTGTGAAAAACCTGATGGCACAAATTGTCGCCAACGGCACAGATTGTCGCCGGCGACAATTTGTGCCCGGAGTTGACGGCACAAATTGTCGCCAGCCATGATCAAATCACATTTAATTGTTT
>JZLH01S0246315.1:4121-41669 GCA_001188425.1 Eucidaris tribuloides
CTCAGATTGCAAATCGTGATTATGTGTACGTTCGTATGACCAGCGGAGCACACTGATTGGTTAGAAGGCTAAACTCCGCGTGACCTTCGGCTAACGGCTGATCGGACATTTTTGGAACGGGCGGCCCGTGCATGTTAACGTCAAGTAGAAAATTTTGAAGTGTAAATGTCCAGATTTGCACCAAAGCTATGTATTCTTCCCAAAGGTTCTATGACAGGTGTTTATTTACATTTGCGAGTTTAAATTTTGCTACATCGTGATTATGTGTACGTTCGTATGACCAGCGGAGCACACTGATTGGTTAGAGGGCTAAACTCCGCGCAACCTTCGGCTAACGGCTGATCGGACATTTTTGGAACGGGCGGCCCGTGCATGTTAACGTCACTGTAAATTTTGAAGTGTAAATGTCCAGATTTTCACCAAAACTATGTATTCTTCCCAAAGGTTCTATGACAGGTGTTTATTTACATTTGCGAGTTTAAATTTGCTCAGATTGCGAAATGCGATTATGTGTACGTTCGTATCACCAGCGGAGCACACTGATTGGTTAGAAGGCTAAACTCCGCGCGACCTTCGGCTAACGGCTGATCGGACAATTTTGGAACGGCCCGTGCATGTTAACGTCACTGTAAATTTTGAAGTGTAAATGTCCAGATTTTCACCAAATCTATGTATTCTTCCCAAAGGTTCTATGACAGGTGCTACTAATCTTCACATTGTGAATGATTTGAGCTGATTTCATTCATTTTGCCATTTTCTGACGTGCAAATCCCGTACTCTGTCTTTAAGTTTAATATTTTTAGGGCAAGGTCACTTTGAATTCATTTGAATAATGACGTTCCTAAACTTGATGCAATACTACAGACAAATATCTGCAAACATAAGGACACTTGTCCAAAACATGGGTGAAAGAGTGTTTTTGCTTAAATTGTCAAAAATAGGGAAATTCCCCAGGAAAAAGGGACAGTTTGCATGTGCAGTACTTGCTATTGCATTTCAGTGCAATCTGCATATCACATATGTTCAAAATGTGTGAAGAATTGTCCAAATTATTATTTGACTAATTATGAAGACAAGTACTGTTTTTGTACATGTATAGCTGTAAAGAAAACATACAATAAACACTTTGCACTAATTGGATCATTTCACGAAATTGAAATTCACTTCTTCTGTCGGAAAGAGCTCAGCAGATGCAGCACAAGTTTTAAAACAACACAATTTTGTTTGCTACATTTTCATAGTAGGGCCTACCTGTATAATTATGTAAATGATGCAATCATCCCATCATTGTTACGTATCATCATTAAAGTCAATTTGTCCCGCTGGGGGGTTGGACATTTCATTTCCTTAAAGGTAAATGACATGATTGGGGGTAGTCCTCAACTTGGGCTGAAACTACTCTAGAATCAAGTATTTTTTTCTATGCAAGGATTCTCCTGTGAAAATCTTGTAGTCAAACGTTGACTCATTCTGAAATAAACAATGTAAATATCACTTGTAGCATGGAAACCTGCTGTGTGGCTCTCTATGGGGCTTATTTTTATCGTCCCCGGAAAAAAATAAGATACTCCTATGTTTATGCTTGATTCTCCTTAAGTAAACAAATTACAGACAAATCCTCCCAAGTGGGAGATCCACTCCTGCTAGTGTAGAGTTGGTATATATTTCAACTCATTTGGTTCTTGAGGCATTTTCAAGTGTTCCCAATCATGTCACTAACCTTTAATGGTTGCACTCTGGGCTTTTATGTCTGAAAACTATGAAAATGTAATTTGGATTGTGTTTTGAGATCTGACTGCTTTCACAATATAAAGGTCCACCCTAATGTCAAGTCGGTTTAATAAAAGCAGAATAATGAGAGAAACATATTAATGAAAGTTTGGCGAAAATCCACCAAAGAATAGCAGACTTATAGACTTCCAAAGTTTTATTTTTATGACATCAAATACGAGCAGCTTCCCATGTGTCATTTATTGGTTCATGTTAATTGAATGTTTTATTTTCATTGAAGCATGTATGAAATAATGTTTTTAATTACATATACTGAATGCACATGTATGTAACATCTTTTTAAATTTTCTGAAAAAATGGCACTTTGTGGAATTTATAATACATGAAAATGGGGGAGCCGCTCGCATGTGACGTCACAAATTTAAAACTTTGAAAGTTCATAACTCCGCTATTCTTTGGTGGATTTTCACCAAAATTTAATTCATATGTTTCTCTCATTGTTCTGCTTTTATTAAAACCAATTTGACGTCAGGGTGGACCTTGCCTTAAATGAAAATGTCCTCCTCCTTGTGGTTTGAGTGTGTGGAGTTGAAAGTGAGGCTGTACATGTACGTAAGATGTTCTTTTCATCAACCATCACAGATACGATAAAATCATTTTGTATTGTCCAGTGTATGCGTACAAACATCCAATATCTCAATATCTCATCCAATACTTATCAGGATTCTTTATATTGCCATAATAATCCATTAGCCAAGGTCTATTCAAAGTTACATTTACATTATATACGCTATATCCACTAAACACAAGGTGCTCAAATATGCACTTGTACGATAGAGGCTACACAAAGAAAAACCCATAAACAATTAAAGGCATCATTAAACTTAAGGGTTCTGTAGGGCACTTTTGAAAGCGTCGACCATAGAAAGACTTTCGCTCCAGGGAGAATTACCGACCCAAGCAGGCTTGGAAGTTCAACACATCAAATCAGAGTAGCCTTGCCACAATGTCATCCTACTCACTTTTCCACACTAAATACAACTCCTGAACTCCATGTGGCTCAAGTTGCCTGTGCACATTGGGGTGAGGGCATGGTTTTTATCTTTTTCTTTTCTTTCCCTGGAGTGTGCCCCAGGCAGGCTTAGGCTTAATTACAATCTGAAATCCCCATGTCAATGCCATTCTCAGATCATTCTTAAATGAATTAGCTTCTGCCAAGGGTGTAATCAACATGGCAATGTACATTTTAGTAAGCCCTGTCGATATAATAAATTTCTGATATACCAATATCACTGAAAAAAAATACCATTACAACCCGGTATATTGGTATCAGGCGGACTCTAACAATATACATGTATGTAAGAATTGACTTGATTATGCCACAGACACAACATCAATGACAATGTGTGGGACTGAAACAAACAGTCAGTTATTGACTGATCATATGACAGTTGAAATGACGTATTTAGATTGAAAATATATTTTTTTTAAACCCACATGTCTTTATGGATTTCATCAACAATGGATAGCATGACTCACCAAAACACGGAATATTAATGTAATTAATGTACTAATTATAAAATTTCCCTCTGCACGTCAGCCTCGACCGCGCAAATGTATCTCCTGAATGTAGTTATAAACCATCAGATGGAAAGCAGTTTCTAGCTCATTTGATTTGCAGTGTTAGAGGTCCAGAATTACCTTTACAAAAAATGTTAATATTTTCAACAAATTTGTATCCCTCATTTCTTTGATCACGATTTAGTGACTGGCATGCATGCAATTGGTAAACACAATCTTTACATTTGTACATGTTCATATGTACAGTGTATGTATATAAATGTACAATTTACCACATAACCAAAATTTACATTATAACGTCAGTGACATTACGTACCGGCGAATCTCATTTATTAAACATATGGAACATTCGCCGGTACATGAAATCACCGATGATATGATCTATCAAATATATGTATTATGTATTATTTAATATTTGGGTTCCAATACAAAATATGAGTTGATGACTTCTGTCAGTCCATTGTGAATTTAGTAAACTGATATTGATATTTAGATATTTCTTTGTGTTTTGTTTCTCTAGAACTTTACAGCTACACAGAAGAGCCAGAATTTTCTCTGGGCCAGAAATGCTTCGAAGAAGATTACCACTCTTATGGTGAGAATTATGTAGAGTCACTTTTGCCTCAACACTGTGGTACTTTTAAAGGAGAATTAAATTGAAACGTCTATCTGCGTTCAGTGAATACAGAAAAATAATACAGTGATACATGTAGTTTGAGCACATGAAGTCATTCAAGAAGTACAGGTATGAATTTTCAAAATTTTTAATCAATCCTTGTTACGGATATAATTTCTGAAAAATTTGCAAGCAAATTTAAGCTCTAAAATTATTGGATTTATGTATTCACTTTATTTTTTAAAATTTATTTATTTAGTTTTCATTTACAGATTTATTTATATGTTTTGTTTGTTGATTTGTAGTGAGATGACAATGCTAAGGACAATTGTCTAGGATTCTGAGAATGAGAGATGATCAGAACAAAACTTATCTTCTAAATGTTCTGACATTGTAGAGTTATTATTTCTTAACTCCCCTGAGGGAAATAGGACAGAGTAATCTGATCATTCCTCTGCAGGGGAACAATATTGTTGGGGGCCTCACGGTTGCAGAACACGGCAGCACGATGAGCGATATTCTAATTTCGGTTTCACAATTTTGTCCTGCTGTATCCAGAACGAAGTCATTATCAATCAACTTGGACCTGATAATACACACTGCTCGAGAATAATTTTCCACTGGGAATATTCCAACTCAAAAGATTCCTTCCCATTTGCGATAGAGTTCTACACCAATATCTGAACATGTGATTGGCTTTTGCAATGTACAAACATATATATTTACTTGATGCAAGACTGTGATTTAAAAGAAATTATTTAATTTATTGTTTTGACTTCATCCCAGTTCCATTTTATTCTGGAATATTCCAGAACAGGTGGAATTTTTTTTTTTTGAGTGGTACTGTACCTTAATCATTCTTTTCAGTTGAACGTTGAGATCATTCTCCCGCAACATCCCGCAATTGTTTGGAACAAAAAGCTTCATTCCTCAACGTGAAAACCATTGAAATAATTTTGGTGTCTTGCCTTTCTGTTTTCTTTGTGGTTATAGTCGATCAGAAATGGACGCAACTGGACGACAGCCGGCGTGTCATGCACATCCTACGTCTACAGAATAGCCTGGAGTGTGCCAAGAGAGAGCAGAGGATGAAGACTGCGAGGGCAGTGCTATATCTTGCCCAAGGTACTTCTACCAAGTTACAGTAAACTTAAAGCCCAAGCATAGTTTTGGTTGGTCAGACAACTTTTTAATCAATTCTTTCACAAAGTATTCTTCAGGTACAAATAAAATTGGTGGAAGTGTTCTTTCTCACACGTTGGCCTGAAACTGGGGAACAATCTTCCTTTCTCAATACGTCAAGCAAAATTCATACAAGTATTTATCCAGTCTGAAAACTTACCTCTTTAATCTAGTATGACGCCTTTTAATTTTCACAACACACTTATCCATAAATTGCACTGTTGTTTTTATATGAAATCATAGTACTAACTAGATTTTAATTCGTCACTGAGACGAATTGGTGATCCGCGTATTCGCTCCGATCAGTAGACCTTGAGAGATTGTGACAGTCTATATGGCGTATCATAACTTGTTCGAAGCTGTCCCTTTTCACCCTAACTTCTCTGTCAAAAATTACTTAATATTTCGGAGTGCGCGTACGCATTCGTCGTGACTCCCGCACGCATATGATGAGCACCAGTGATGACCTTTGACCTGAAGTTACTGTATACCAAGTTTAGTTATCACACTCTACTCCAGTCATGAGATATGCGCAAAACACGATTTTTCTTTGTGACGTCATAGATGACGTCAGAAGAGTTTGTCATAGAAAGTGATACTTGAAACCTTATCTACGCCTCATAGGCTATCAGAATAAGCAATAAAAAGTAGGGGTCACTGTTAATTCTGGAGAGTTATCGGCGATTTAAAAATGCCCATTTTTCACTACGCGCGCAATGCGCGCGCATTTATATTTTTTGGGCATATAAGCAATATTTTGGGTCCTGATGGTCGGGAACGGGTTCTAAGCGATGTAGAATTCAGTCAGACATCAAAATCCATCGAAAAAATACGTTATTCGGTCGAGAAAGGGGTACGCGCGAAAAAAACGCGCGCGTACACGCGCGCACTAAAATGCTCCAAATGACCTGAAACATATAGTACTGTTAATAAGAAGTCATTTGGAGCATTTTAAATTTTTGACGCGCCCGTACACGCATGTGGAGACGTGGCACGCACGTGGTTTGGACCAAAAGATGACCCATGACCTGAACTTGACCCTTGCCACGTTTGGTTGTTTTATTCGACCGTCGGCTCGAGATATTGCAAATATAGGTTAACTCTAACTTTTTTACTAATGACGTCATAGATGACGTCACAGATGGTTATCGACTTTGACAGGGTTCCCTTTCCGAGATATTGACATGGGACATAACAATGTTAAGTTACAAGACAATTGCTGTCATCGTTCTTGAGATATCTTGTACACAAAAAGTGACCAGAAAGAAACATGAATAAAGAAGAAAAAGAAGAAAAAAATTCTGACGAAATCTTTGGTGATCCGCGGTTACGTGGATCACCAATAACAACAACTTCCGCTTCCCTTTGAGAAGTATAGATAAGCGAAAGAACTTAATAACGTAGCTACATGTACAATCAAAGCTCCTCCACATGGAAAATAACCTGAAATTAAACAAGAAGAGTGAAAAACTCAGCTGGGAATCGAACCCGGGACGCTAGCTTAATACGCCAATGCCTTAACCACTAGGCCACGGAGACTCCACTGGTTTTGGCGCAACCGAGTTTAATTAACCAGCAGACAGCCTCTCACTCTACTTGTTAGGCAATTCCATCCACCCCCACAACCCCCATAAAAAAAAATCCACTCTTAATGTACTCTTCCCCCACCTCTTGTAGTTTTCAGTGATTATATATTAGCAGATGACCAGGTCAGAGTGTCGGCACAACTTTAATTGATGTCCCCTCCTGCCCATCACACCCTCCTCCACCCCACCGCACCCCACCCCCAAATGAAAAATTCCTGATTTACTTTTTCCTCTCCTTCAGGAGTATTCAGTGAGTGTTCTTCAGAGGACGACCAGGTCAGGTGGTGTCGGCATAACTCCATCCTCCTCTACCGATGTGGCATCTTCACCACGTTTGTGGAACTCCTGTGTATGGAGGCTGAGTAAGTCACTTTAACCCTTACAATACCACCCCAATTATATCACATGAAAAGTCTATGAAGGTTAGTTGAAGGAATACTGAGAGGGTTAATCAAATTGGATTGAAATCAAAATATACACAGCATGTTGAGGGGGTTGGGCACAAAGTCAGTCTCCCTCCCCCCCCCCCCCAGTAATTCAAAGTAAACTTTTCTATAAAAAAAAAAGAATAAAGATTTTTGGATACAACTTGTGATGTTTGTGAAGTACCATTTTTGGCAGATGTTTGTTGGTATAACATGTACACAGCAAATGATGGTGGCACACCAAAAAAGAATAAATTGTCAGTTTTCTGGCAGAAGGGCCCTAGTAAATGTTCCCGGAAGAAAATCCCTAACCTTTAATTGCCTCTAACTTGAAAACCATCTGGTTCTTTTCACAAGAAATCAGAGTAGCGTGATATTTTAGATCCTTCTATCAGTCTGTTAAGAGCAAATATCAAATAGAGCAATATTTCTCAAATTAAAGAAAATTTACTGTTAAGGCCTTTCTGCCAGGAACATATGCTAGGGCCTTTCTGCCGGACAACCGATGAAATAATGATGAATTAGTAAAATGGAATTTCATTTAAATAGGAATAAGTAAATCACGGTAATGTAAGTACTGGTAGTTCAATTTTCTTTTTTGTGCCATTCTGGGACCGTTGGTGAAATTTGGGCATCTAGCACTTGACTTGTCACCCTGGGGCTGGCATTTATTACAAATTTGTGTAGTGTGTCCATCTTTTAATTTATTTTGTGCCTGTTTGTGTTTGCAGGAATTCAGTAGCTGCTTCAACAGCCCTACGCAAGCCGGCCGTTTCAATCATAGACAGTAACGACCTAAGGTAAATGTCAAATGACATAAATTTCACAATAAATATGTAATAATGTTACTGATTTTTTCATTACTATAATCCCATCATTGCTGTCAACCCTGTGATTGCTCTTTTATGAGTGGTTGAGAAACTTAAGTTATATAACAAATTCTCACCTTCAGTAGATTTAGTTTATGTCAATAATCAAGGTGTAGTATTATCCACATTTTTACCTCAGAATTGTAATTGTGTTTTTGTACGTCATATCATGTTTTTAATATTTTTTTATATTTTCTGTTTTTTTTCTGTTATCATATGTGTGTTACAATTATCAATGTATGAATTTTCATGTAAATCCATTGTTATGTAGTCCTTTGGCTGCACTGTGGGTATGCTAATAAAACAATTATCTATAGCTATCTATCTATCTATCTATCTATCTATCAAACATGATATAGATTTCCCTTGAATATCAATAAATGATACAACAACTCTTAATAGTGATGTAAACAGTGGTAAAATATTCCAAATGCACTACACAAGTGGTATTGTTGTCTTTCAAACATCTTTTAGAATCAAGAATAATAAAAGGCATCGTTTCCAAAAGCAATATTTCCAGTTCTATGGTCTAAGTTGCCAAATTTTTCAAGCTTTCAGTGTCTCTGAGTGACAAGGTCTAAAAATGAAGTCCTTCAAAGCGATCATGAAGTACAGTCAAAACTGTCTTAGCAGCCACCTCTTTTTAGCAACCAACCTGCCTATAGTGGCACCTGTCTATAAAGGACACATTTTTGGTTTCCCTTGGGTGGCCACTATAGACAGGTTTCATTGTACAGTACTTTTGAAAAAGTGGAAAATCTATAACTGACCACCATTTGCCATATCCATTAACAGTGCTGCCAAGTGGTACTGATTTTCAATAATTTCTACTGAAAGTGGCAAAGAATACTGAAGGTTACGCAAAAAATACTGATTTTATGAAATCAGTTTTGTGTAATTTCTACTACATTTATGTTAGAACCGTGAAATTACTGAAAGGCATTTACTGAAAAGCAGCTCTGCATTACCCCCATTGACTACTGTGTTACAATAAAGAGTCTACCAGATGTTTTATTTATATGTGATATTTATTCATACATATCTTGCTAGTGGCAGCATAACTGTGCAAAGTTTGGTATTCATGGGTGTCTATTTGTCCATTCAAGTATTGTCATGTACATGTAGCTCAGACTTCACAGTTTGATTTTAATTGTTTCTAAATTGAACTTCCACAATGTTAGTCAGCACATTTAGAGAGAAATGTAATTATTTTGATTTTCATGTTTAATTGTAGAATTGTATCAAAAGTTGTCCGTGGCGGACAAGGGCGTAAAGCCTGGGTGTCTCTTTTGCATGCCTAAAAATTAACATTGGGTGAATGCACCAGCATATACAGGGTGGCCCAGAAAGAATGCTACGAGTATGATCGCTAATTTCTTCACCATTATCGGCAAAATGTCATTAATTTTTATTTCGTTGGTTAGAACATTCTTTTTCCAATGAAATGATACCAAGATCATTGATTTTGAGGGGCTGGAATGACCCTCGCTTTTATAAAGAAGACCATGTGAGCTGCATTTCCATTGTCATCGCGGTTTGTCTGGTATGGCAAGCTGAGACCCCAGAATATTTCGGCATTCCGATGACCGCCGCTGTTGAAAAATTGCCAAATTTGGGAAATTGCATTGCCTCCGAAAAATGGCCCTAGAATCAAAACGCCTTACTCAAAATCAATGATCTTGGTATCATTTTATTAGAAAAAGAATGTTCTAACCAAAGAAATGAAAATTAATGACAATTTGCTGATAATGGTGAAGCAATTAGCGATCATACTCGTAGCATTCTTTCTGGGCCACCCTGTATAGAGGAAAATACTGTCTCAGAGCCTTTAGCAAAGTATAGGAGCTAGAAACTCAGTTATAGTGGAATTCCAGCATAGAATGTACACTAAAGAACCATTGGTTGTTTTATGCATTTTTTCAAATTCTGGGTAATTACTGATCCTCAGATTTTACGGACATGTCCTTCATCAGTAGCTTAAGGGCATGAGTGTTCCTTTTCTGTTTTTTGGGGAGGAGTGCAATTATGATTCCCTGCTCTTGAATAATATAAGTCTCCTTGAAGATATTCAATTACATGTAAGAACGTGTTGATCATGTGGTCATGATAATAGTGGCGTGATGGATCTGTGTTTGTTTGCTCGCCCACTTAATCTAATTACTTTCGCTTGAAATGCTCTTTGTAGATTATAGCTGTTAAGTTTATCTTTATACAGTGCATTTCATTTTTAATTTTCCCATTTGTCTTGATCAATGTATGGACGTAATTTTCCAAGGGGTTTTAGTGGAAAGAAGAGGATTGAAACAATATTTCTTTTTCTTTCTTTCTCCAAAGTATACCCTTTTCATCCATGGATTTAATTGTATGTTTGGACTTATTATGTATTCTTATGTGGACTTTCAAGTAAAAATATCAGAAATGGTAATGTTTTGTCTTCCATCTTTACAGATATGTACAAGTATTACTTGCAAATTGAAGGATTATATTGCAAATCAATACATGATCCTGAAAGATGCTGAAGAGAAGAATTAACAAAACAACTATATGTATGTAAATTCTGTGAAAGGATGAACAGGTTTAGCTTGGATATTGGCGAAAAATAAAACTGTATACAAATGAGTTGCTTACTAGCTTTGCTGTAGTTATGTGATGACCTAAGTGCTATCCTGGGGTACAAAATAGAAATCTGCCAGTTTGTTGAATTATGTATTTTTTTTTTTCAGAGCTGTACCTTAGGTTACCAAATTGTCTCAAAATTATTTTATGTGCTTTTCATTGATGAAAAACTTTTCTTGTTCAAAATGTTTAGCTGAGTGGACTTATCCAACACCACTTGCTTTAAAAATAAGTTCAATATCATTTCCACTTGACCTTTGGTCACTTTCTGACTGCTTATGTTGTATGTTGTGCACCAGTGCAACATTTGCACCATTACTGTGCAAAATTGCTTCTAATGGACACAAGGGTACTACACAATATGCTACCCTGGGGTACTGCATGGTTCATCATAAAGACATATGATGACATAAATGGTACCCAGGGGTACCAAATAAAAATCTGTCATTTTTATGAAGTATGGTTTTTTTTTGTCTTGCCCACCGGAGGTGAAGGCGAGACTGAGGGATCCAAATGGCGTCCGTCCATCGTCCGTTCGTTGTCCGTCTGTCACAATGTTAACCTCCAAAAGTCTCTTATGACACAAAACTTGGCAGCTGCTGGTCCAATGACAACCAAACTTGGGTGATAGATGCACTAGTGGTACCATCATATTGTGGTGCTGTCGGAGGTCATATGGTCAGGTCAAAGGCCATTTGAGGTCACATTGTTAAAGAGTACCTGCAAGACTCTTTTTCATATGTTAAAGTTTACTGGCAAGACTGTGTTATGATAAATATCTTTGCAACCTTGAACCATCTCTCCCTTTTTAACTAAACTTGGGTCGTAGATGCACTTGGGGTACCATCATGTTGTGATGTTGTTGGAGGTCATATGGTCAGGTCAAAGGTCACATGCAGTCACATGTTTACCTGCAAGACTCTTTTGATAAATGACTTTACAACCGTCTCTCCCTTTTTAACTAAACATGGGTCATAGATGAACTTGGGGGACCTTCATGGTTTAGTGCTGTCAGAGGTCACAAGGGTCGGACAAAGGTCATTTTAGTTCAATTGTTAACGTTTACCTGCAAGACTCTGATAAGAAAAATAACTTGGCACATGTTGCTGCAATTGCAGTCAAACTTGGGTGATAGATGCACTGGGGGTACGGTACCTTTTTCTTTTTGTGCTGTCAGAGGTAACATGTTTAGGTCAAACATGAATCAAACGTGGGTTAGGGATTTACTTTGGGAAACCTTTCTGCTATGTAGTCATGGGTAGGCGAGGTACAATCTTGCTATTGCCTTGTTTTTTAGCACTGTTCCCAGGGTAACATAACTGTGTAAAAGCTATGTTTCCAGTGTGCTTCTCAATGTTTGAAAACTCTTCTCATGTAAAATGTATTCTAAAATGATGTTTTACAAAACAAAAGGGTGTAAAAATAACAACTTCAGCCTCATTTTCACCCCACTCTTTGTCAGTTTGTGTTTTTCTGTTGTGCACTGACACAGCCTCAGCATCATTCCTGAAGAAAATAGTATTGATGGACACAAGTGGTCACCTCATAGTGCAGTACACCCGAATACGGTGGTACACAGGTGTATCACGTTTTGCATTATTTCCTGAAAGGATGAACAGATTTAGCGTGCTCACGGAGGAAAATAAATTATGTATACATGTAGATTATTATTAAATAATTTGGTTTGCCTCCTAGGGTGACAAAACATCGTTGGTTCTCCAGCAGAAGGGCCCTAGCATATGTTCCCCGCAGAAGTGCCTTAACATTAAATTGTCTGTAACTTGAAAAACCATTGGCTCTTTTCACATGAAATCAAAGTAGTGTGGTATGGTAAGATCCTTCTATCAGTCTGTTAAGTGCAAATATCAAAAGGCAAATTTATCAAATTTCTCAAATTAGAAACATTTACTGTTAAAGGTAAATGACATGATTGGGGGTAGTCCTCAACTTGGGCTGAAACTACTCTAGAATCAAGTAAACTATGCAAGGATTCTCCTGTGAAAATCTTGTAGTAATAGTCTGGGAGCTAGCTGCTTCTCAATTTACCCCATCGAGCCCAAAAGATTTGACCCCTCAAAATTACTTAGACTATCTATGTGAATGAAAAAAACTATGTCAGCTGGACCCCAATTGGTCTCGGGTTCGTCCCCAGCGACCGATATTAGGCGGGTTCATTTACTTAGTCCCACACCAATGATTTAGTGGGTATGTTTTGCCCGTCTTCTGTGACCTGTAGACTGCATGACGGTGCCACGCGGACTGCCTGCATTTTTGGAGCTGTATTAGCCCGCAGCGCGTAATCAATGATGTTATACATAAAATCCGCAATGAAATTGAAATTACAGCGCGCGTCATACAGACAAAATGCGCATCCGCGTGGACAGCATCGCAGTATACAGTCACGAAGACGCCAACAGTACCCACTAATCTATTTGGGTACTAGTAAATGAACCCCTTAAATTCGGTACCTGGCGACTGAACCACGACCAATGGGGTCACGACATCGACACTATCTTTTTTCATTCAATAGTAGTCTAAGTATTTTGAGGGGTCAAAGCAACTATTTCCGGCTCGAGGGTAAATTGAGAAGTAGCAGGCTCTCGCCCTATCACATGTTTACTCATTCTAAAATAACTAAATGTCAATATCCCTTGTGGTAGGCAAACCTGCTGTGTGGCTCCCTATGGGTCCTATTTTTATCGTGCCCTGATAAAATTAAAATATTAGTATGTTTATGCTTGATTCTCCTTAAGTAAACAAATTAGAGGCAAATCCTTCCAGCTGGAAGATCTACTCCAGCTAGTGTACAGTTGGTATATACTTCAACTCATTTGGTTCTTGAGGCATTTTCAAGTGTTCCCAATCATGTCACTAACCTTTAAGCCCTTCTGCGTGGAATATGTGCTAGTGCCCTTCTGCCGGACAACCAACAACATATGCTCCTGCAACAGCTCTTTCAGCAATGATATTTCTGAAGACAAAGTTAGACTTGGCATTACCGTTGGGTTTTTGGTTAGGGTTAGGGTTAGGTTTAGGGTTGGGATTAGGGTTAAGGTCAAGGTCAGTTTTGGAGCTGGGTTCAACATTAAGCATATAGCACCGGTGCAGTTGTCTGCGATATTTATTGCCACTTGGTCTACAGCCGTATGGTCTACTAGCCATATTGTCTGATGTTATGCTTGTAACTCTTGATATCCCAATCCTAACCTAAGGGCTATTCTTAATCTAAAACCCTAGCCCTAATCCCAGTTCCTGAACTTAATCCTAAACCCTAATTGAAATCTTAATCCCTTGAATTCAGGTTGTGCTGCTAAACTGAGTAGTACTATCGGTGGAGCAAATGTCATTTGATTTATTTCTTGATTTGTTATTCATCAATTCATCCTCGGGGGAAAAATCTGTTAATTATTTTTTTTCTGTGGATCTATGTCTACTTGTACTGTACATTGAAACGTTGAGCTTTGTCATATCCATGTGGATCTAGTGACCTACAGTATTCAAGTTGTAAATCTGGTTTGCAGAGCTGCCAACTTGCATGTTTAAACAATATTTAGTATAATGGTTTTTTATCATCCAAAGTAATAAAGTATGGTTTTTTAATGCATAATGAATGTAGATATGGCACACCCATTATGTGTAATTTATCCATTTTGGTACCAAAATATGTTTTTTTTTTGGCCATTAAAATATGAATGTTAACTGTGCATCGGTATGGACTTCTTCTTTTTTTTTTTTTTGGTCTAGCAGAGGTTGACAGCTCTGGGTGTGTAATATTAACTCTCAACATGTCAGGCTGATTTCTGTTTTGAACAATTGTACTTTAAGAAACTATTGAAATGCACTGTCAAATTCAAACTGTTATAACTGTTAAATTATAGATGTTTGTTGGTAGAAAGTGTTGGATACAAGAGTTGTAGACAAAAATATACCCTTTCGTTAAAAAAGAGAGTAATCATGTATTCTACGATTTTCAGATTTCTGAAGTTAAAATGAATTTTCTGAAGTAATATACAGTGTGTCCCAGAAAAAAGGAAACCGAGATTGTTGAAGATATTTTTATATCTTAATAACAAATATGACCAAAAAATCGTATATAGTTGGAAAGCATAATTTCTCTTCTTTAATTTGATATCAATTAGAGAGAATTCTATTCTCGCATGACTGAGCAAAGACAATCAGAAGGGATACGGGTATAAAATCATTTGCACGAGCAAATTTGAAATTCAAACTTTCATGCTTGATTGTATTCTGAGTATTTTTGACATTGAAGGGCATCATTGAAAAGCTGATTTTATCTTCTTTCATATGATACCACATTTGTGAAAAATAAGCGTTGCATCAGTGAGAAAAGACAATTTGAAATGATGCTTGTTTTTAGAAATGTTCCAAAATGCATTCATTAAAGGTTAGTGACATCATTGGGAACACTTGAAAATGCCTCAAGAACCAATGAGTTGAAAATAGTAGTACCAGGCTGTGTCACAAGCGAGATGTGGATCTCCCACCTGGGAGATTTGTCTGTAGATTTGTCTTACTTAAGGAGAATCAAGGCAGAACACTAGGAGTAGTCTTATTACTTTGCCGGGGTAGCGATAAAAAAGGCCCCGATAGAGAGGTCCACACAGCAGTTTCCATGCTACTAGTGGCTATGTGACATTGTTTGTTTTAGAATCGAGGTGAACCTTGAGCTACGAGATTTGTCACAGGAAGAAGCTTGCATAGTGTGACTTGAGTCTGAGTGAGGTATCAGCCTCAATTGAGGCACTACCCCAAGTCATGTCATTTGACCTTGTAACCGCTGTTTTCTGTATTGGCAGCCAGCAACAAGAAATTCCCCCGCGTGTTGGCGAAATGATTCGGCAGCCCTATTGTTGCTGTCCCGAGCAAGATATTATGTGAAGCTCAGCCGTGCGTGAACTTTATTGTTGTGTCTCGCGTCCAGGTTCCTTAAGAATTCTCATCGTTATCATAAAAATACGCTACAAACACGGGCCATCGTGTGGTAATTGTACCTCTGTTCTCCGGCCAGATACATGATTCATCTTGCTTACGCCTGAGGTGGTATAGCAGGAAAAGAGGAAATACTCTGAATTGTTTGATGTCGATGCTTTTATTTTTTTAAAGATCAAGGTGCTACATTTACTGACCGGCATGAAAACGGATGGACCTGTAAGGAGATGGATATACGCGGGCGTGCAAATGAAATTGTGGTAGCACCAATTGACATTGTTTGTAGTTCAATTATGCGTGAACGGTCAATTATATGTAATGTATCAAATGAAAGAAGAGGAACAGAGCTTTACAATCATACCTCATTTATTGAAGAAAGTATTCATTATGATAGAATATTTTTGCCATGAAATCCGGTTTCCTTTTTTCTGGGACACACTGTACTTTGAAACAATAGATATCCACAAATACATAAAGACTGTGCATGTTTTCCATTTCACACAAAAATCTGTGAAAAAAACCTCAACTTTGTTGGAAAATTTCCAATGTAATCATGCCAGTTTTATGAGTGATTTAGTAAAGACTGCCCCTCTGCTATATAAACAATTAAACATGAAAGAAGAAATTGTATAACTGTCATATTTTTCTATTATTTTCACTTATTCAAGAGGTACAATTTGACATAAGAGTTAAAGGTAAATGACATGATTGGGGGTAATCCTCAGCTTGGGGTAGAACTATTGTAGAATCAAGTAAACTATGCAAGGATTCTGCTGTGAGAATTTGTAGTCAAAAGTTGACTCATTTTAAAAGTACTTCCATCGGTAGGCCTTGTGACGGACAAATTTGTTGTGCAGTCTACTTTTCTCGGGGCTCGAGAGAATGAATTCCTGGTATGTTAATGCTTGATTTGGCTTAAATAAACAGATTCAAGACAAATCCTTTTAGCCGTGAGATCCACTCCAGCTGGTGTATCTTTGGTATATCTTTCAACCAGTTTGGTTCTAGAGGCATTTTTAGCTCACCTGAGCCAAAGGCTCAAGTGAGCTATTGCGCGATCCGCTTTTTGTCCGTCGTCCGTCGTGCGTCGTGCGTCGTTTCGTCGTGCGTGAAACTTTTACACTTTCAGCTTCCTCTTCCAAAAATGCATATTGGATTTGCCCAAACTTGGCAAATTGATCCTTTAGGTGGTGGGCTTCAAAGGGTCCTCAACTGGTACAGCCTGGCCCGCCCGGGGGCCAGGGGCAAGGGCCCTAAAGGGAAAAGTAGGTAGGTTTTCAAACATCTTCTTCTCTATGATCCAGAAATAGTTTATTAAGCCACTTTGTGTCGTAGATACCTCATATAATGTGCTGAATTAATAGCTTCGCCTCAGTGACATATGCCTCAGGGTGCCCGTTTGGCCGCCAAGGGGGGAAAAAGTTTGGGGTATGGGCGCCTATAGGAATATGACATCACATTCACCATCAATGGATTTAAACCAAAACTTGGTGGGAATGAATGCCTCAGTAGTGGAGGGGAAAGAGGGTTCATGCGAATGGAACACCAGGCCCCCGCCCCCCCCCCCGGGGGGCCAGGGCAGGCGCCATAAGGGCCCCAAACTATAGGTAACTTTCTATACCACAAGCCCATTTGTAACCAAATTTGGGTTGGTAAGATTGCGCAACAGGACCTCAATGTATATTTGGTAGAGTAAAGGTCACATATTGTAGGTTCAAGTCAAATGAAGTACAAGTTTTGTCTTTGTTGGTATTGGCGCTTCCTCTCTAAGATCCAGAAATAGTTTAGTTAAGCACTTTGGTGTGTAAATACCTCTTATTTGCTTGATAATGTTCCTTCATGACAATGCCCAGGATGGCCCCGTTTGGCCCCCAAAGGGAGGCAAAAGTTTTGGGTTAGGGCCCTATAGGAAATAATCACATTCACATCAATTGTTTAGACCAAACTTGGTGGAATGATCCTCAGGTCGGAGGGAAAGAGGTTCCTGGACATACGTAACGCAGGCCCCCCACCCCCCCCCGGGGGCCCAGGGGCAGGGCACATAAAGGGCAAACTGAGGTAAGCTTTCTAACCACCAAGCCCATTTCGGTAACCAAACTTAGGTGGTAGACTGCGTAACAGGGGACCTCATGTAATTTGGGGGTCAAGGTCACATAGAGTTAGGTCTAAGGTCAAATGTTAAGATGACTAGGGCGTGCCTTGGTTTTGTAAAAACGGATGTTAGAATTTAAATTTAACTTGGGCAAAATCAGCTATTGGGCAAGGGGATGCAAAGTTTTTCAATCTGTTCATGTTGGGCTACGTTGGTGCCTAGATATCAGCTCCAAGGGCCAAAAACTATATGTAATATCTGATGTTTTTCTATTGGGTACCCATAGAGAGTTATTGCGAGATCCTCAGGGTGAGCGTCGTTGCCCGCCCGGGGCTCCTTGTCTTTTATTTCTCCCAATCATGTGTCTGCCATTTAATGTATATTTCAACAGGGTGGTATTAAGTGTCCTGTATATCATGGTGGAGACATTACGGCTAGAAAATGATGCTGACACAGAGGAGATGAAGAAGGACATACAGAATTTCAAAGCTGAACTCGGTAAATATTTTCTCTAATGTTTTGTTATGCTCAGGTGAGCTATTATATTACAACCACAGTTTATCCCTTATCTTCAAACTGTATCATACATTCGTCCTCCTTTTGAAAATCCAAAACGGGTGTTAAACTTGACAGGATCCATCCTAAGGGAAGGGGAATCTAAATTTGTTCAAATGCTCCACCACACACATATACACATAGATACAAAGAAAAGAAAAGAGCTACTTTTCAACAGTTTTTGCCAGAAATATATATAGGAGTTCTATATTCTACCCATATTGTGTGGAATGTAGATGTTTTAGTGTGTAAACAACAAAAGAAATTGTTGACAGATCCTATGATATTTTTTCATGCTGCAGCAAGTACCATTGCTGTTGTTGTTTCTGTTGTTGTTTCTGTTGTTGTTTGTAGTTGATGTTTACTGTTGTTGTTTTCCCATCTTTTGCAGGGCATCCATTGTCTGGAGATGACTCTCTGGCCATCGTCCTCTTCAACATGGTCACCAAGTTCTGCAGCGGACACGCCCCCCATTTCCCCATCAAGAAAATACTGCTGTTGCTGTGGAAAACCATCCTGGTATGTTTGTACCCAGCTTGGTATGGCAGGACTCCATATTCAAACTCTGACATTTTGACAACATTTTCAGTCTCCTGAGTATACTGTAAAGACACTGAAGATATATTTATTCTAGTACTGTGGGAAAGTTATCCTCTGCATTCAAGAAACATATTTCTTTACATTCAATCTGTAGTTAAAAGATCATGTGGTAAAAGATCATTTTTTTCTGCTGTACCACATCTGTGAAACAAATTACCTGAAGAAATTAAACTTAGCACCTCGGTATCACAATTCAAATCTGTTTTTAGAAACTTTTTCATTTGAAAACAGCTGTGACATGACGAAATTTCATATTATTCCACATTTTGTGGGATGTCCTACACTTTAAGTACCATTTTAGGTAGATTTTTGGCACATTGTTAAAATGATTGTCATGATGATGATTATTATTCTAATGATGATGATAATGATAATGACAACAACAATGAAGGAGGTGATTAGGATGAAAGTGATGGTCATGGTCATGATGATGATTTTCATAATGCTGGTGATGGTGATGATGATAATGTTGATATTGTTCCCCCGGATTTCCTCATTTCAGTTCTCTCTGGGTGGTCTCGGTGAATACTCCCAGATGAAGCAATCAGCTAGGAAGGGGGCAGGGCTTCCCCCCATCCGAGAGGACACCATGCAGATCGCCAAGAACATGAGGGCGTCCTCACCTCCCATGGCCGCCTCCGAGGCCTTCGACCCCCAGCGGAGATCCCGACAGAACAGAAGGGTAAAGTTATTAATTCCTCGTCATGTCATTGTTGACTATATTTGATACAATACATGTGCGAAGATTTAGAAAGAAGTAATTGGTGAAATTATTCTGTTGTTTATGTTTGTAGTGATATATAGATTGTTTTGACTGATAAAATGTAAGTTTACGTAAAAGTACCAAAACAACGTTTGAAAAGAATTAATTCTTTGTAATATTTATTATGATTTTGACATTCTAAATAAATGTTTGATTTGATTTAATTTTGATTTGAAGAGTTCAACCTTGTGAAATTGTGTTCATTACATTCATAAGTAAAAAGTTGCATAACTCAGTAATGCATATACCTGTACATATCTATTGTTTATGTCAAGTTTATACTTTGAGCATATCTTGATGCTTTATTCATTACATGAATACGTAAGATGCTGCAAAAATCAAACACATAATTTATTTTGTGGTTTCCTATGCGAATAAAATGTAAATTTTTATAAAGCACTTTATCCAGCTACAACTTCAGTGCTTTCCTGGGGAGGTTATTTGTTGTAATTTGGATGATATACATAATAAATGAAAATTGCACATTTTGCAGCAATGGTTCAACACACAAAATTGCTTTGACTAGAACGCAATCCATGTTACGGGCAGATTCATTGTTTCCAAGAGATTCCAGAAATTCTTGATGCCAACAAGTATAGAATAATTATTTTGATGATTATGAACATGTTCAGTATATTTTAATGGCAAGTATGTTGGTAACATTGCTACAAATACACAATAATGTAATTTATTTTTATTTTGAGGTCTGTGAAGACAAATTTGCCCCTTGCCATTTTACATCATTTTGTGATTGAATTGGTGGTTCTATTACGTACTTTATCCATGCAAAGATTCTCTGTGCAGGATGGCTGAGGGGAAAAAAGAAATAGAAAACAAAAGGAAAAAAATGCTATCATGACCCTGAGACAAATTTCACTACTGCCAGTAGATGTTGAGTCTATTAAGAAAAAAAATACCCAAATTGCTGGTTTTTGGTGAGACAGTTTTAGTTCCAGAGTCTATTTTTACATCAAGATCAAACTTATTCCTCTATTGAGTCTATTTGAAACTACACAGTAATGTGCTATACATGAATCCTAATGTTGGTACACAAAACAGACTCAGAAACAAAACCTAACCACCCAAAATGCACAATTATGGTACTGTTTATTCTCCCTCTTCATTTTTTCAAACACCGTGCACCCGTGAAAATTGGTCTCATAGTTTGTAAAGCAAAGGTTTCTCTTTGTTAAAGCCACAGGCTAACAATGACCACAGATTAAAAAAATATGAGCGATATAATTATCCATGTTCCAAGTGTGTTTGATAAGGTCTAAAAATGAAGCCCTGAAAAAAATTGTATTTCAAATTGATTATTTAGTGCTTTAAAAAAGTTAACCAGATTTGCTACTGTGTGAAGATCCAGGCTATTTTGTACTCCACCCGAGTACTAATTGTTTATGCATTCATATCTTACCAGTGGCAGCATAAATTTCCAAACTTTTGTATTCTAGGGTGTTTATTTGTCCATTCAAACACTACTATGTCGCTCAGATAGCAAAGTTTAACACTTTTTTTTAATTTGAAGCTCCACAATGTTAGCCTGTGTCTTTAACACCATAGTTCATTTCTGTTAATATAGCATATTTGGGAAAATTAAACCCCATTTATATCAAATCAATGTACCTCATTGAACTACAATTTAGGGTTGCCAGTTTGTCGTCTAACCAAAAAAAATCACCAAATGTGGCATTTTCTCATTTTGTTTGGCTGGCAAAAATTGTAGTACATGTACCTGTCAAACAGCTTTTTACAATGGCATACCTGAAAAAAATCATCATGGAACCTGATTAGGTACCACAAGTGTCTCATGTCTTGAAGTGATTGCTGCACCTTTTTGTTTGTTCAGTGTTGTCAACTCAAATCAAGGCCAATCCACGGCAATTACTGTAAAACCAGAAATTTTCGAGAGCATTTAACTTTCACGAATTTCGCGAGGAGTCTAGATTCGCGAAAGTAAAATGCACACGAACGCTTGTGCATACACAATCTTTTTTTTTTAATGCCATTACAAGACCATGTACTAAACAAGTCACGTAACTTAAGAATCAATTTACGCAACAAGTATGAATTAGTACGCTGTAACTTACGACGGTCGCAATGCTACATTTGATGAAACAGTGTTTCAGAGGCATAGAAGCAAATATTTTCTGAAAATTGTTGTGATGATTTATTCAATAAAACACCCAAATGCTTCTTCCTAGCAATTTTGCTATATTTAATTTTATTCAAGGTCAGTGATTCGCGAAAGTTTCATGAACGCGAAATGGCCATTGCCTCCTATTCACGAAAGTTTGATGTCGCGAAAATATAGTGTTTTACAGTACATGTACTCCTTCAAGCCGTGGCACAGAGTCCAAAAGTAGTGCCGCGCATAAACTTCACATGAGTAATATGGCTGTGCATAAACTGGCATCCAAATTTCAAAGGTTTTCAATGATTTTTCAAAAATTTCGGGTTTTAAAGGTGTTGTGAAAGTTATTACAAAGTCATTTTTAACCATGCATTGGGTATGCTACCCATAAAATGCATAAACATTTTTTCACTGAATTTGGCGAGTAATTTGGTCGTTTGGAAAAACTGGCACCCTCCCTCCCCAACCCCCCCCCCCCCACCAGATTTGCCTTCTCACTGAAACTGGTTTGCATTGACATAAGATCTGTGTATCAAAATCATAAACTGGCCATGTCAAAAACTCAAAATGCCACCTGCATATCTGTTGTCATGGCGTTTGCTCATTTGTAACCAATTGACGTATAATCTGGAATTTAAGGTATTTATGTGATGTCTCCAGTTTATGCAAATGAAGCACTGAGCTGGATTACGGTTCTCATTGCTCTTAATCTGTCGATATGTCGGCACAAATTACACCCGCATAAATCCATTCTCATCCAGTTTTAACCCTAATTAGGCTGGGCCACTTTTGGAGATTGCATGGCCTGGGGGTTATTGTGGCCCCATTATTAATCTTGGCAAACATATGTGCTATTGCCACCAAATCTGGTACACAGGAAGCTTTTTGTGTCATGTAATCAAACGCATAATCATTTTTGTAATATCAGTTATTGATTGCAGTAATTGCCAATTCATTATGCAAATTTATGCAAAAAAATATATATTTTTTTCAATACTTAAATCAAAACATCAAGTCATGATGATGTTCACATAAATAGTGGGGACTTGAGACTTCTAATTTTGTTTAGTGTTTATTGTTTTATGAATTTCTTATGTATTCCTTTGTTTCTTAAACAATAATACCATAGAAAAATACACAGAATAATGTAAAATTTGCTAAAGGTGACCACCATGTGACAACTAATTATAATGCAACACCTGCTACCATAGGTTTGGTATCAAAATGTGCTGGAAGGATGGGAGAAAAAAAGTCTTAGAGCCATAATACAAATATCAGTAGTCGCAACATTAGTGGGGGGGGGGGGGGTAATCAGCAGAAGTGGGCCACAATGCCTCCCCACTCCTCCACCTAATTAGGGTTAAAATGGTGCTGATCCATTGATGCTATGGTACTAATACGGGACAATTGTTTATATGAAGGGGCAAATTGTATACACCAAGGGTCTGACAGACCGATTTTTCCCCAGTTAAAGGTATTGGCTAATACATTAACCACAGTTAAAAAAAAAATCATGAGCGCCATGATCCCATTGCTACCAGTGTCTTTGATGAGGTTTAAAATGAAGCCTGAAAATGTATTTCAAAATGATTTATTTAGTACTTTAAAAAGTGAAAATTCGTAAAGTTGACAGCAGATTCACATTGCCCATTTCCTCCCATAGACTTACTGTGTGTACACTTAGGTTAATAAAACTCGCCCCGAGTTTTATTGTTTATTCATGTATAACTTGCCATTGGCAGTGTAACTTTCCAAACTTTTGTATTCTAGGGTGTTTATTTGTCCATTTGAACACTACTATGTAGCTCAGATATCAAAGTTTGACAATTTTTTAAATTGAAGCTCCAAAATGTTAGCCTATCACTTTAACCGTATACATGTAGGTCCAATAGACCAATTATCAAAAAGGGTCCTATAGACCGAGGATCCGATAGACCGAATATGGAAATAGTCAGATTGTCTATGGACCCTTTTTCTTAGTCGGTATATTGAACCCTTATCGATAATCGGTCTGTCAAACCGTCGTTCTATAGGACTCTTACTGTTGAGTGGTCTATCGAGTATCGAACCCCTTTTGAAAATCGGTATACTGGACCATTTTCAAGAATTGGTATATTGGACTTCAGTATAACTGATATGAATGGGGTTTAATAAGTGTTGAAGGCATAATGAAATTTGGGATGTATACTGAGGCTGCATCATATACTCTTCTGGTGGTAGGTGTATCTCTCTTCCTATTTACATTTACTACATAATCTTGGGTTGAGGTCATGTATCTGATTCAGGTTGAAAGACTTTGTGATTTGCACACTCCAAAATTACCTTATCCAACAAATAAGCTAAAATCATTTAGAATGTAAACATTCACAAAAATAGTCGCCTCTCTCAAAATCCTTTGGGCTGAAAAGCCAGGTTTCGTGTTAACAAACGCTCATAAAATTCAAGCAGAATACATCATGTAACGTCAGAACTGAATTTGAATTGTTTCAGCTGTTAACTAGTCTGACTGCCAAACCTGATTTGTATATCATCTAGTGAAAACTGATCACCTACTGATCAAAGCTTACAAAGTCAAAAACTCACTCCATCACAGTCACATGATTGTCATGCAATCTCTCCTTTGGACTCTACCAACTTCAAAATTAGTAGGTGAAAATCTACATCCAGTGTCTGAAACCTAGACCATTACAAAATACAACTTGAGTAACGTCCTAATTTCAAATTTTATTGTTTATTTTGAGAAAACTTTACAATGCATGAATCCCAAATTTTAAACACTGCCCATACACGTTTAGTACGTCTTTAGTTGGAATAAATCTGAGCAAAAACGGTTTGGTGTGCAAATCAGAAAACACAACCTTTAAGGGGAGTGAGGCCAACACATTTTAGTGGATCACTTGGTGCCATTTACAGTACGTGCATGTAAATTAATTCACAATCAGTTGATTAATGGGTAAATGGTTTTATAAGCTTCCACTAATAATGTAAGGGGTTGACCAGTTCATTCTAGATTATTTTGTTGATACTGCACATGCATATGTGTATAGAGATCCAGATATATATATTTTTTTTACTTTCTAAATTCTATATTTGCAAGAGATTTATATGTATTTAAATATCATATACTATTGTTTGGGGACTGTTTCTATATAGTCTCCAAAACTGGAGCCATTGTTTCAGTCACAAAAATCATCTTTGGTATGTACATAAAGTTGTTAACGTGTCACAATTGTTGTGAATTATGCATAATTTCATTTGCTGTCAGTCCGTCTTGATGGCAATTGTGGATTTGTTCAAATCTCCTCAACATTTGAAGGAACTCGGGGGTTGAATAATTCATTGCCAATATACAATGTAAAAGACACGTTTTGACATTATGGAAGTTCAGTTTAAAAAATTTAAAAATTGTCAAACTGTGATATCTGAGCTGCATAATAGTGCTTGAATAGACAAATAAAAATTCCTAGACTACAAAACTTCGGAAAGTTAGGCTGCCAGTGGCGTGGTATGCATGTATGGAAAAACATCACAGAAGAATTACATGTATGCATGTGATGTACCATAAAGTGTTGAAAATGGGCATGGCACATCTAGGTACCCATAGATTTTCACTCTTTTAAAGCACTGAATGATCATTTTGAAGTACAAATTTTTCAGGTCTTCAATTTTAAACTTAATCAAAGACACCCAGACCATGGATTATTGTGCAGCTCAGATTTTTAAAAGTGTTGTCATTGTTAAATTATGACGTTCAGTAATTATACAATATACGAGAAAACAAATTTAAAATCTAGCACAGCCACAAAGTTATTGTCTGTTTGCATATTTTCTGCAGACTCTGTGTTTACATAACATCTGTACCTTGTCTGCATGAACATGTCCACTTCTAGAGACGTTAGGATATAATGTTCTTTTTGCCGTAGACAGACTAATGTAATGTGTTATAGTAGTAGAACTACTAGTGCATGGCAAACGGCCGTAGCAAACTGGAATCAACACAGTCACTAGAATTTTAGGAAGTTTCCACTGTGTCATTGTGACTAGTTTTCGCTGCCAAATTTGTCTGAAATTTTCCGAGTCGCTAAACTGGACTGCTTTTGAGTCAAGTATGTTCTAGAACATGTCTGTGTATAAGAGTATTGTCTCACTGTATTGAGTGTGCTCTGATCTATTCTATCAATCTGTAATATTCCCCATACATATTTAATTTGGTCGAAAAGAATTTCTGAAATTAATGCTGAAGTATGTTTTGCGGTTTGACCTTGTTTACTACCACTCATAAAACAATAATAATCCATCGGTTTTGTTATGCAAATAATCAAATTAATGTCAATCTGATAATACATTTGCTCTAACAAAAATACTAAATAACAAACCCTAATTCATTAAAAAAAGGTATGTAAAGAAAACCAACATCCAAAGCTTATTCAATCATTTGGTTCATAGACTCAGGGAGAACTAATATTACAAATTTTTAAAGGTCAACAAATACACCGTATTTAGCAAAACACATTTTTTGCAACCTTGTTTTCTTATCACATAATTTCTATATCACCTCTGCCATATTCTTTCCTGATTATTGATTTATTATTGATTACTCTTCAACCTTTTTTTTGTATTCCCCGTTCCTAATGAAATATTTTTATTTTACCCCTCCTCTCCTCTCCCCCTCTTTCTATCTAAATGGATGTGATGCTAATCAATTGACCTAACCCTTGACCTCTGACCTGACCTGATTCTTCTGCCGATGCTGGTTCCACTCATCGTCGTGACCTACCCATGATTCCCTGTGCTACTGGCTACATTGCCTCTCGTGTACGTGGAGTATTACATAGTAACCACCGTAATGTTGTAATTGTTGTTGCATTCTTTACATACATGTATATGTTTATTGTATGTCTCTCTTCAGAAAGCATACCATTAAATGCCAAGTATATGTACCAATGCTTTTTGCTGCGTTTCTGAAGTGTTCATGCTCTGGTTCAAAATCATATCATGCACAAACTAATTTAGTATTTTGAATTGAGCAGTGGTTTTCGTTTAAACTGCAGTACAATTTCCCCTTCCTTGACCCCCTCCCCCCCCCCCTCAAAAAAAAACGAAGAAAATTGAGAATGGCAAATGTACAAAAGGACATATTTACGCAAATTGAAATATTGAATTAGAATGGAAAGTTGTGTATAGCCTAAGTGAAACATTCAAACCCTGTTTTGTTTTGTATTAAAGTAAACTTTATTTTATAAGTAATGACCCCTCCGCCCTTAAAAACCCTAAAGACTATTGCATGTACATTGAAAATTTGGATCATGTTCCGGTATGTATCTGTTTTTGTTATCATTTTGTTATGTTTTGCACAGATTTTGCACTTCCATTTTCACTAGTTCATAGCATGCATGATTTGTTCACTTATATCTTTTGCTTGCCATTCACTCAAAATGTGATCATGATTTACACACCAAAAACGTGAATTCATCAATCCGTTTTCGATACTGTAATTATTTGTTTATTTGTCTCATTTATTTTTCAAATGTCATTTCATGAAGTTTAGATTTGTACCATTATGATTTTCATTGATTTTATGGTTTTTGTCATCGTCAAACTTGTATGTTTCTTTAATTTCAAATCCATACACCATGTACGTAAGATAAGTATTTAAGTTAAGTTAGCATATTTGTGAATTTTTGCATCAGAAAAATGTTTTGAATACATTATTTTATTTATTTTTACTACAAGTTTCAATTTTTCTTTTGATATGCTTGCGACTTACATTGAGGAAGATATTGATTGTGTTTTATTATTGTCATTCATGAAAGTGTACTTTAATTGTTGTATTTGTGTTTTTTTGTATTGGAAAAAGTAAGCAGAGGAAAATATCACCTCTATAATTTTCATTCGTATAGTGTTTTTGTAAATATTACAATACCCTATATGTTTTAAATACCTTCCTATATATTTTTTTCAAAAATGAAAAGTTTTGTCCTGTGTATTCCTTCTTTAAAAAATTCACGCAGTCACAGCAGATCCAAGCAAGAATCAATACTTTGTATTTGTGTCAATCCGTACATAGACTGTATGCAGTCTACTACACACTAACCTATTATCAGATTTAAAATTAAAAGAATTGTAAGATTGTCGGAAAATAGTTGTTGTTCTCTTTAGAATGCGTTGTAATATTAAAATATGTAGTAACTCTTTATGTCCATACATATTCACATCCTGGTTATTTTCAGCATGGATGTGTAAAGGTAAATACTAAGAATCTTACGCTGCAGATTCAGTAATGGTGGACCGTAATTGTAGGGATATTTAAATTAAAATGATAAAGTAACGTGAAAGTAATATGAATACCACAGCAATGCAAATTTAAGTGATCAGTCCTATCTACATGTACATGTACTTAACAATTGTAATTGGTTTTATAAGTGTGATATTTCAGGTGATATAAGAGGATTAAATGCATTACTTTCCTTCTGACTGTGATGATTTAAACTTTAAAGCCCAAGTGTAGTTTTGATAAATGATGACAAATGGCATTGTTTACTACTGCATTTCTTGAATAGATCCTGTTATCTTTTAAAGCTCAGTGACATAATTGTGAGAAATGAAAAATGCCTTTAGAACCAAACTGGTTGAAAGATAAACCAAATGTACACCAGCTGGAGTGGATCTCCTGTCTGGAAGGATTTGTCTTGAGTTTGTTTACTTTAAGAGAATCAAGCATGAACAGGCCAGCAGTGTAATTTTATCGGGTACGATAGATTTCATCCCCATAGAAGGCTACACTACAAATTTATCTTTTACAAGGCATACTGATGGTATTATTTTAAAATGAGTCAACTTTTGACCTCAAAATTTTCGCAGGAGAATCCCTACATAGTTTACTTGATTCTAGAATAGTTTTTACCCCAAGTTGAGGACTACCCCCAATCATGTCATTTACCTTTAGTGCCCTGATAACCCCTCACCCTGAAATGCTCACATTTAAAAAAAACTAATGAACAATAAAGCCGTTTGGCCTTTGACCATTTTGCTATAGGAAATGTACATAGTGATATCTACCCTCGGATATCTCTAAAATCACAATTTGTCACAATTCCACAATGACAATACAATACTTTGTTAAAGATTAATGAAAAAGTTGTCTGACTGACGAAAACTAAACTTGGGCTTGAAATGAATAAGAATAAGATGTACTTGTATAATATAGTGCAGACCAATCAAAGTTGTTCTCTTCAAAACTTCCGTGATACACCCTCAGGGATTGGTCAAACAGAACGGTATCGATGAGCCCATGCCGGAGGATCCGGCCAATCAGAAGGAGGAGGAGAACAACGGGAAAGACGACGGAAACAACGGCAGCGAAGAAGACGACGACGGGAACGGGAGACCTCCCGACACCCCCAGGGAGCCGCGTCTGTTGCCATGGACTCCGAAAGTGAGGTGAGCTTACTTGACACGATACAGTATTCAATGTACATATTCAGTGTACAGTTTAATATCAGTTAACTAAACATGCTATGTGTATTACTTGGTGCAAGTATGCGATTTTGGAATGTTAAGAGTAAATTAAGCAGTAAGCGATATGTACTTAGGACTCCATGGTTATTATTTTTTAGGAAAAAAATGCATTGTGTAATTCTTAAAACTTTGAAAATGTGTAAACATGTAAATATTGGTGCAAATCTTGATGGACCTTATAACACCATTTTCACCCCGAGTACGACAAAACTAATCTTATTTTTTTTTTAATGAAAGGGATTATTCAGAGAGGTGAAATGCGATGTAATAGACAAATGAATAATCTATTACAAAACTAATCTTTTGTGCAAATCACACTTTTGGGTATAGTATTGTGTAAGTGGTGTAATTATGCTCTCTGTGATATAAACATGCTGAGTTTGGCCTATGTAATTTAACTTTCTCAGAAAAGGAGATATTCATGAAATTGAGAGGAACAATCATCACTCCTGAAATATGTTGTAATTGATAAGCAACATAATGAGATTCACGTAGTATCATTAAATTTTATGATACCAAAGAAAAAAATGTAGGCGTATTTGCTTTTTCATTGGTTGCTAGGATAGCTGTTTATTAAGAAATGCAAAGTAATGAATTTACGTTAAATCTTGTTTTTCATTAAAAGGAATAGTTTTCGTCAGAATGATTTCCTGTGTTGAGATTTACATAGATTAGTATTTTATTATTGTCGTAAAATTGCATCTTTAGTCCCACAGTACGCCTTTGTTTATGCGGTTTTGAATTGTTTCTGTTATATACATGCAGGGTGTGGCCTTTGTAATGAAGTTTGTCAGTTTCTTTGCAGTATGTAACATTGGTTTCAATCCATTACACAATTGTCTGTACTTTTTGATTTTCTTGCCATGAGAACTATTAAATAAAACTTACTTATTAAAAGAAAATTTAAAAGTTTGTCAGGAAAGGGGATATAATCATTCGTAAAATTAGTGAAAAAAAGTATCACACCTGAAATATGTTGTATATGATTGAAGCGACATGATGTGAAAGTCACTTAGTGTTATTAAATTTTATGATACAGAAACAACAAAATGACATCTTTATTTGCTTTTTATCTGTTTCCAGGATAACTGCTTATTATAAAATGCAAAGCAATGGATTTAGGAAAAATCTTTTTGTTTCATGAAGAAAATAGTTTCTATCTGAATGGCTTCCTGTGTTAAGATTTACATTGATTACTATTTTTATTAGGGTCATTACATTTCTACTTTAAGCTACCCAGATTCAAGCAAGTCCTGAATTTTTATAGGTTCATCTCTGCCCCCAGTAGCGGTAATTACATATTTATCATGTTTATTCCGAAAATAATCTTGTCATTGGTATTGTTTTTTGCAATGGACATCTATTTGAAACCACTTAGCATTTGTGCATGGGTGGTTGTCATGGTAACTGATAACCAAAGCATTCCCTTTGGCAATCTCCACAAAAAAATATATATATTTCTTTTATTTTACTAATAAGTTGGAATGAATTCTTATATACCAGCAGGGGCAGTGGCAGGGTAAAGTGTTAGGGAGGGCAAACTCCTCAGTGGGGGTGGGTGGTGTTGGGGGGCCCCTTTGGGAGGAATATCAAAAAACCCTAATCTTCACAAATTGCACTGCAAAAATATCATGACATTTGCCCCTGTATACCATATTTTGGCCTTTCTCATGGTAAATTAAGCACTGACTGCTTAATGCAAACCCATCTAGCCATGAAACAATCTCGACGTTTAAGTGGTAATCATGCCTAGCTTGTAATCAGGAGGTTAGGTACAATCCCAGTCAAGTCCACTTATACAACTCAAGCATGCACTAAGAAAGGCAAAAATGCAATGTTTGAAAATATTTCTAGGTGTCCTGTTTCTTGCTTTTCAGTTTCTATAAAATGCTTGCATGAGAGGACAATACATATCAAATGCAAGCAGGGTTGGCCGGTAAATACCGGGTGGTAAATACCGGTATTTACCGGTAAATACCGCCTTTCTATTTTTGACAAAAACAGGAAATACCGGGAAATACTATGAAAAAGGTATTTCTTGAAGGATAATAACTTAAAAATACAGAGATTGTTGTGTATTAAGTATGATTCAACACAATACAACAAAAAACTAACTTAACTGATGGTGGGGAACTAAGGACTCATTCTGATTAGTATACAAATAATGCACATGACAGAGGGCGTTAGTAAGAATTATCCACCCGATAGGAACTTTGAAACAGTCTGAAACACATGAGGCGAAGCCGAGTGTGTTTTGGACTGTTCCAAAGTGACAGAGGGTGGATTATTCTTACTAACGCCCGACAAAGTCATGTGCATTATTTGTTTTATAAAATGGGGACATGGATCCTTGTCATTTGATAATATCACTTAACAGGTATAGATCTAACGTTAGATCTAGTGCAGACATTGACTGGTTTATAGGTCTGACATGAGAAACTCTACAGTAAAGAAAAAATAACTTACCTTGTTAGTGTTAAAATATCCAATTCCCATGGCATGCTGCTCCTCTTTAACTTGAAAACTCCATGAAATCACAAAATTTAAACTAGTGTAAAGTCAAATCCGGAAGAACAGTAACTGCTAAACTCTATCAAACTTCCAAATGCAAGAAAAGTTAAAACTTCAAGTTCAAACGCATGTACACAGATCTGTTTACAGATCACTAAATCTTGTTAGGAGCAGGAGCGGTGTAGATATTCACCACGCAATCGTGCATCTGAAAGGTGTTTGCAGATGACAAAATATGCTGATGAATTTCCTCCTGCGACATGGTGATATGTGAATCAACGCGAACATCCAAATCTCGTGGATTGTTTGACGCAGATCTAACGTTAGGCATTGGAAGAGTGGTTTGTTGAGCATTCTGATCGATGACTTGAAGTGGTAGCATTACACTTGGATCTGAAAAAGTGACCTGTGGCTTGCTCGGAGCTGGAGCTGGAGCTGGCGGTGCACCTGATGTGTCATCCCTCTCACCAAGATGGCTACCAAGAGAAGCAGCCATTTGCCTCTTTCTGTTATGAGTTGTCTTACTGTAGTTTTTAAGTGACTGTTCGCTGTGGTGGCCACTCACCGAGAGGATGTCTCTTGATTCAAAACCTGCACTATCCAAAGCCGTGATACAGGTAGCACGTAAGCAATGATTCGTGTAGAGCTTAGCACACCCTGTTTTTTATGAAATCTTCTTCATCATGTTCCCAAGTGAATTCTTCCCCATTGGAACATTGCAATACCATGCCTGGCATGAGCCGTCTTCACTAGGCTTCTGTGGTTTGGGTTTTTGCCAAAAGAAGGGGCACTTCTTGTTAAGCTTTGAAACGTACTTGATGAATGTTTCAACAGGACATTTTGCACTGTCTGGAATTTCATACATGACACCACTGTTGGAGATCTCATCAACATCTTCGCGGTTATTCTTTGTCAGTTGATCTTTCTTAACGATATATCGTAGGCCATCTTCATCAGTTTTGACTTCAAAGTCATCTGGCTTCATTTCTCTGAGATTTTCTCGACCTCTATTGCAAAAGTAGATCATCACGTCTACAAAAACTTTGTTTTGCAAACCTGTAGGGGTATCACAATTTAGTTCAGATGAGTTCAGGATTCTTTGCATGTCACTGGCTGAAATTGCAGACTTGTGCTGCACAGACCCCTTTCCATCCTTTTTCAATTTGATTAGAACAGCTTTGAACATCTTCATGCTTTGTGGAAAGGCTGCTTTATCGCAAATATCAAAGTTATAGTTATCCGAAAAGTATCTTTGAACACCATACCTTATCGCCTGCATGGATTTCTTACTGTACCAGGAACCATCCTCGCGACTCAGGCTCGCATAAAATTCACGCAATAGACCATCGAGCACGTCTGCTGCTGTGGCGATCTCAGGAAGCTCACACTGTTTGATGCGAAGGAAAACTTCAAATTTTGCGATCCCAAACTTTACGCTTCTCTTTGTACTAGCAGCATCAGTTCCGTCTACCAGGTTTTGCAATTCATCTTCCAAAAGCAATTCGAAGCTTAACGATTTCAATTCCGCGGCAGCCATTGTCGCTAAATTCCCAGGTTATCGCTCGCTCCAAATTGTAAATTTTGATCACGATCACGTAGCGCAGCTGCAGACGTTACTGTGCTAATGACCGCCGAGGAATTACGTACAGCGCGGGTCGCGCGTGGACGATTAATGTATGGAAAGCCACAGCGGTCATTAGTACCGGTCATTATCACCGGTCATTATCACTGGTCATTGGCAAATTTTGTCGTTAGGTAAAATAAAAGACTGGTCACGTGATAGGTCTCAACCAATCATTTGATTAGGATCCATATCCCCATTTTATAATGGGACATATTTTCGACATAGCCAAATCAATACTATAAGAGGTAGGAAAATCTAAAAATCACCTGCTTTTATTTTAGAAACTTTTTTCAGTCATTTCAGTCTGCAAATATATGTGAAGTGAATGACTCCATGAATCCAGAAAACTTACAATAGCATATCCCATTGAGAGTTGATTTTGTCCCTGTATATTCAGCAAGATGACGGCCGCACCCCCATAAAGCTACATGTAACACTTGAATAATGTACAGTGTAGTATTCTATGTATAGTACATGAAATAACGCTGAATTAGGTTATTATGACTGAAAACTGAAAAGGGGTTTCTAACAGTCTTTTCATCTGAAATGTATCAGTTCAAGGTGGATTTGTGTAAGAGGAGCCCAAATGAAGGACATTTATGACCTTCCTATATGACCTTGTACAAGCGCAAGAGTACTCTGCTAGGTATTGCCCATGTATTTCCCCAGTATTTACCAGTATTTCCCAGTATTTCCCGGTATTTCCCGCCTGAGTGGGAAATACAGGTATTTCCCGGGAAATTGCCAACCCTGAATGCAAGGCAATCATATTTTGCTAGTTTCTATTTTTAATCGGTCTGCTGAATAGTAATGAACTATCTATAGAAGATTCTTCTTCGTAATCGTCGTCTTCTTCTCTTTCTTCGTCCTTTTCTCCTTCTTCTCCTTCTTCTCCTTCTTCTCCTTCTCCTGCTTCTCCTCCTCCTCCTTCTCCTCCTTCCCCTTCTCCTTCTCCTTCTCCTCCTTCTCCTTCCCCTTCTCCTTCTCCTTCTCCTCCTTCTCCGTCTCCTCCTCCTCCTCCTCCTTCTTCTCCTTCTCCTCCTCCTCCTCCTCCTCCTCCTCCTCTTTCTTCTTGTTTAGAATAAAAGCATGTACCCTTTGGTACTGAAAGTTGCTATTATAGAGATTAGACAGCCTAATTTGATGCAGGGATTTATGCGTATTAAATAATGTGTGTATTATAATTCTTTTTCCATTCCCAACAGGCAAAGAGACTTGGACAATTTCCTTGACCATACAAGAAACAAGTTTGTTGGATATCAAGTTTCCCGGTAAGGATAGATTAATATTCATTTGTTGATTTATTTGTGATATTGAGTGAGTTGATAAGTGGGAGACAGAAAGAGCAGAAAATATCACTGGAATTGTAGGTTTTGATAGTGACTGGAGATATCCAGGAAAATGTATGGATGGTCTAATCAGACAAGATAGTGGTGATTCTGCAGGTGGTGATGTTGATCATCATGAATGATGATGATAGTGGTAGTGATGATGATGATGATGATGGTGGTGGTGGTGGGTGATGCTGCTGCTGCTGATGATGATAGTGATGATGATGATGATGATTATGATGATTATGATGATGGTGGTAGTGATGATGATGATGATGTTGATGATGGTGGTAGTGATGATGATGATGATGTTGATGATGATAGTGATGATGAATATGATGATGATGGTGGTGGTGGTGATGATGATGATGATGATGATGATGATGGTGGTGGTGGTGGTGGTGGTGATGCTGCTGTTGCTGATGATGATAGTGATGATGATGATGATGATGATGTTGATGATGATAATGATGATGAATATGATGATGATGACAGCGGTGGTGGTGGTGGTGATGATGATGATGATAATGATGATGATGATGATGATGATGATGATGATGTTGGTATTGGTCTGGTAATAGTGATGGGGATGGTGATGATTAAGGTGGTGATAGTGATGATGAAGGTGGTGGTGGTGATGATGATGAAAAAGGTGGTGAGGGTGATGTACGGTATATGATGATGGTGGTGGTGGTGGTGAGGATGATAATGATGGTAATGATAGTGATGATGAAATGATGATGATGATGTTTATGGTATTGATGATGGTAGTGATGTTGGTTACATGATTTTAATCTACAGACATTTTAATCCGGTAGACAAGTTTTGTAAAAATCAATTGTGTCGGAGACAAGTTTTAATATTGGTTAAAGGTTAGTGACATGATTGCAAATACTCGAAAATGCCTCAAGACCAAATCAGTTGAAATATATATCAACTATACACCAGCTGGAGTAAGATCTCCCAGATGGAAGGATTTGTCTGTAATTTGTTTACTTGAGGAGAATTAAGCATGAGCATACTCCTATTGTAATTCTATCGTGCCCCGATAGATATACTATAACAAGCCATAGAGAGATACACAACAAGTTTGCCTGCAACGAAGTATATTGACATTAGAATGAGCCAACGTTTGACTACAAGATTTTCTCAGGAGAATCCTTGCATAGTTTACTTGATTCTAGAGTAGTTTCAACTTAAGTGAGGACTACCCCCAATCATGTCATTTACCTTCAATATAAATGTATCAGATGGAGTCCATTTTTTTTCTCCAAACTCGACAATACTTTCTATATCACATCATGTCTTGTCACATATACATGCATTCCTTTATGCCACTGTAAGAGGAATATGCCAACTATTTGGGCACATGAGACCCCCTATGAACCCACCACACAGCCAATCGATATTATGACAATGTCATATATATTACACAGTTACAGCAAATTTCACTCCTGATTTATTCTCTGAGGGCTTACTTGATCGTTTCTTCATTTATCTCATTTTCCAGTGACAATACCACTCTTGCTGGTCTACCTCAGCCCATTCATGAGGGTGTAAGCATTTTAAAGAAGGTAAGAATATAATGACTGAGACGTATTGCAAGTTAATGGGTAGGGTAAAAGTAGAGACAGATCATGTAAGCAATGCTTGAAAGCCCTAATAATTTTGTTGCAGTGACTAAAAAGTTATTTATGCCGATTTATGCAAAATTAATTCCAAAATCACAAAGAAATTCTTCTTCTTCATTTGTTGATCGATATATAAGTTTTTAGTTTCATCTGGTAGAGGTACATGATGTAGACTAAACTGTTACACAGAATTTGAAAGTTTGTCTACAAAATCATTTATGCAAATTTATGCTGCTAAGTCAAGTAATATTTATTCAAAAGTCTCAAAAATATGCTTCTCGCCCTTAATTTGTCAACCGATTTTGACAGATATAAAAACTCATGTTATTTATTCATTACAGTGTCATTTTGGGGAATTAACAATTGTGTGAATATCTTTGCTGGATGTGGGATGATCACCACATCATGGATGTGCTCGTTATTTCATGCAAGTCCTTTTTCAAACTCTTTGACTCGGTTCTATGTAAGAAACTCACTTCAGACTGGAACATTTTGCATTATTACGTATGGATAATTTGTGACATTGTCTTGGTTTTCATTTGCAGCATGTGTACGTGTCACTGTCAGAATTACAAATCAAGCGAGAAGAAGAAATCAACAGGAACCCTCTTTCCAAGGTAAAATGCAAATTGTAATTATTGTATGACACTGTTTCTTTCTTGCACGGCAGTCTGTTTTGAAATAAAACCTTTAAATTAATGATCTGTTATTGTTTAATACTAACTATAAGTACTGCTCTCATTGAGAGTTAGAAGCTGTAATATGTTTTTGCAGCTAATGTTAACCAGTTGCCTCCGAGATTCTGAAAATCCCATAGAGTTAATACAGGGCACATCTGGTTCCCGTAGCCAATGGGTTAAATTTGATATAATTCTTTGAAAAAGGTGAGTTATGAATTTGCAACATGATTGAAATCTATTGAATATGATGTGATAGGAGGTTCATAATTAGCAAGTTCCAGTGCTATATATCTATTTCAAGAGAGAGAGAGAGAAATAGAATAATAGCCAAATAGATTCATAGATAAATATATGAAATAGATTGATTGATCAATAGATAGATGTATAGAGAGATGGATAGATAAATCACTTTCATTTTGTTTTCTTTCCACAAAGCAAAGTGAGCATAGTTACAATCAAATAACTTACATGACAAGTAAAACACAATGTTACATATCCAGGAATACATTATCAAATTATACAGAGAGACATATGCTAAATGCAGAGATTTTTA
>JZLH01S0246359.1:8525-38269 GCA_001188425.1 Eucidaris tribuloides
ATCTTCACCTTGAATGAATAATTTCTTGAATTGAATAATGAATATAAAAAAACCCACTGTACGGTTTGTTGACTGATCTATACAGACAGGGTCATGTGGGAGATGTGTCCAGTTTACAAACCAAAATAGAATGGGGCAATAATTTTTGTTGATGAGGGCATTTGATTTCACTAACATGTTATCAACCCAGGGATGTGAGAGTTCAGATTTTAATCTGATTTCAGACTTTTTTGCTATGAACAAAGCCAATTTTCAAACTTTTTTTTAAAAACAGTTTTGATGCATTACAAAGAACATCTTTTCAGGTATCCATTTTCAGAGTTTCTCTCAGAGATGCTCGAATTCACATCCTTGTCAACTAAAATTGTAAGGAATATGACTTTTTGGAACTTGAGATAAGTATTGATATACACTGCATACAGTACATCTGCTAGAATGCTTTACCCATCAATTTGATTTTGCTATAACATGCATTTTCCATAGACCCCAACCCGAGATATCTTGTTCTCAGTTTCCAATGGGTTAAAGCCACTGGCTACCATTTACCACAGTTAAAAAAATGTGACCGACATAATTTCTCCATGCTCCAAGTGTCTGATAAGGTCTAAAAATGAAGCCCTGAAAAAATTGCATTTCAAAATGATGAAGAGTGAAAATCTACAAGCATTCAAATTGACCGGATTCACCTGCCCATTTCCTCCCATAGATTTACTGTGTGCAGATCAAGGCTATTTTATCATCCACTGGAGTAGAAATTGTTTTAAATTCATGCATACCTTGCCATTAGCAGCATAACTTTCCAAACTTCTGTATTCTAGGGTGTTTATTTGTCCATTTGAACACTTCTATGCAGCTCAGATATATCAAAGTTTGCAATTTTTAGCTCATCCGGCCCGAAGGGCCCGACGAGCTTATGCCATGGCGTGGCGTCCGTCGTCCGTCCGTCCTTCCGTCCGTCCTTCCGTCCGTCCGTCCACAGTTTTGAAAATGCTTCTTCTTCGTCATTTCTCAACCGATTTTGATTCTGATTGTTTCATATGATAGGGCTAGGTGGGGGATTTAAAACTTCTACACAGAAATCGTGATTATTATATTTTTATTAATTTATTGCAAATATTATGCGAAATCACAAAAATGCTTCTTCTCCTTTCATTTCTCAACCGATTTGATTTTGATTGCTTTATTTGGTAGGTGCTGAGTTGTGACATTAAAACTTCTACACGAATTTAAATTATACTCATTAATTAATCTATGGTAATTTAGTGCAAATTTTTCCAAAAAAAATAAACAAAAAATTTGCTTCTTCTCCCACATATTCTTGACGATTTATTCATTCTGTTTGTTTGATTCTGATAGGGCTAGTGGAGGGCTTTTCAAGACTTCTACACACATTTTGAATTTAAATCGAATTATGCAAATCTTAACAATTAATCAATTATGCAAATATTATGCCAAATCATTTTTCGAAATTCACAAAAAAGCTTTCTTCTCCTTCATTCTCAACCGATTTTTGATTGTGATTGCTTTATTTGGTTAGGGGCTGAGTAATCACATTAAAACTGTCTTATCACGGAATTTTGAAGTTATATTCCATTAATTAATTATTGTAATTTATCAAAATTAATCCCAAAAATAAATCAAAAAATTGCTTCTTCTCCCACGTCTTCTTGGACGCATTTTGTCATGCCTGTTTGTTTGATCTATAGTTGCTAGGTGGGGCTTCCAAGACTTCTACACCAAAATGTTTTGAAATTAATCATATGCAATTTAACTTATATCATTATGCAAATTATGGCAATATATTCAAAATCACAAATAAAATCACAAAAAATGCTTCTTCTCATTCATTTCTCAACAATTTTGTTTAGTGTTGCTTTATTGTAGACTAGTTGTTCACTAACTTCTACGCAACTTAACTTTGCTCATTAATTAATATGGATTTAGAATTATTCCAAGAAATAAACAATAATTTATTTCAGTTATTTATCATACAAGTATTTTAATTTGGTTCCACTTCAAATGTGTTTTTCAACAACAAAAAATCAGTATCGGAGCCCGAAGGGATGGGGGTGCCAACATTATATAAGTTATGTAGTATTATTATTTTATTTTTTTTTTTCATGTCCCTTCGGGGCATGAATAATATTTTTCTCTCACTCAACTTTTTTAATATTCATGGTTCCTTCGGACATCAAATATTAATTTTTTTGACCAGTATAAAATTATACACATGAAAGTCTCGGATATATGATGTTGCGAGAAGCCGGATGAGCGCTACGTCATTGACGTTTTCTAGTTTTAAATTGAAAAGCTGTAAGTTGTTTTCTGTCCCTGTCCCTGCCCCTCAAGATCATGGAATAGTCCAATATACACATCGTGATGATCATGTTACTTGAGTCCTTTCATCCACCTATCATGATCGTTTTACTCCACAGGGTCAGACAAGAATGTTGTCGTTAGCGGGCATATCGGGGGCCGGCGTGACCAAGGTCAGACAGTCCGTCAGCCCGGATCGCAACTCGTCCTCCACGCCTCGGAGCATGCTCAGCATGACGAGCGCAGCCAGCATCATGGGGGAAGGTGACGCCCAACAGATGCTGATCAAGGAGCCGGCAACGGAGGGGAATCTCAAGATACTACATCACATGTGAGTGAACTTGTCTGATCTTGTGAACTGTTCATTCTTTTTTACCAGGACTCGATGTACACTTACTTTTGGGGGGCAAGCAAACTTTCTGTTTTTATTCATTTAGTTGCCCGAACAAAATTTGTACTTCTCCAAGTGAACAAAATATGTGTTTATTATATTACTTTAGAGATTTATAGTACCTTGTTGAAAGTGTACATAAAACTGAAAAGTCTGAAGTGATAATTACGTGTACAAGTCTTTGATACTCTCTTGATTGTAGAGTTGAAAATTTTTACTTGCCTAATTGGGCAAGTAAAAATTAATTCCCATAGTTCCATTACCCAGAAGCAAGATTAACTTGCCTCAGGCAAGCAGGCAAGTGCTGATGTTGAGATGTGTTTTAACCCTTTTGTGTAGATCATCTTGCATTGACCTGAAGTGCTTTTCTTTCGTACACCATGCAGGCCCAGAAATGTAATATTACTCATAATTGATATATACTGGAGGAATCATGTGTTTTTGGTTTGTCATTTGTTTTTATTTTATTTATGTGCCTACTTGTCTGGTCAATTTATCTATCTTTGCTCCAAATTTTCTTTTTAATGTGAATATTTTGCTACCTTTGATTATGATATTTTAATTCAAAAGTTAATTTTCCTTGTAATTCCACCTAAACTGAGTCTCTCTATCTCCTATTCTGTGCTGAATGTTCTTAAATGGTATTTTCTTCTTCATTTACCTACAGGTGTTTAGACGATGTTTATTTTTAGGCATATAGAAAAGATTCACAACTGACCTTTAATCATCTTTATCACATTTTATAGTAAAAAAAAAATAAATCCTTAAAACTCTATTTTGGAAATATTTGTTTTTAAAACTTAAAAGCAGTCTATTAAGTTATTTATAGTAGATGGATAAGGTATCAATTGACTAAAATCAGTGCAGGTGACTCTTGTCTCTCTGGGAAAATTGTGTATAATGATCTTGGCTAAAACTTAAAGACGTGTAATCAAACAGAAAAATGCATCTTCCTGCTGCTCATCCTTCTTCTTGTGTGTTAAAACTGTCATGTAACCTGACCTTCAAACCACCTGTCTTCTCTTTCCTGTTCATTCATATCTATTGGACTGTCATTCACAAAGGGGATCTACAATTCTTCACACTAAAGGTGTGAATTATTTTATCTCATGAATATTGATATCATTCAAATCTCAGCTGAGAGAAAATCTTAAGATGAAAACATTCAAGTTGTTAGACATTTATTGACTTGTTTATGTTTCTATCTATCTTCATAAGTTTACCTATTTATTTATGTAATTATTTATTTATTTATTTATTTATATGGTTTTTTTTATTTATTTATTTGTTTATGTTTCTGTCTATCTTCATAAGTTTACCTATTTATTTATTTAATTATTTATTTATATACACTGTAGTTATTTATTTATATTGTTATTTATTTATATTGTTATTTATTTATTTGTTTAATTATTTATATATTGTTATTTATTTTTTCAATAAATTATTTATTTTCATATTTCTTCATGATTTTTTTTATTAATTTCTTTTTGGTTATTCATTCATTTATTCATATATGTTTGATGTCTTTGTGTAAAACAAAATCAACTACAACTTTTTCCTAACCTCACAGAAGTATAGCTGGAATGAGAGAATATATTGAATGAAGTATTAAGTAGACTATTAAAATGTGAAAATAAGAGAATTCATTTTTGTACGGGTAATTGATTTTTCAGTCTTTACTAATGTACAGTCAGTTGTCTCTTGAATATTTTGTCTTTTTTTTCTTTACAACTCCTGGTTATGCATCATAACTTAGATATTGATAAGGGTGTCCTGATCTACTGGAAAATTGTGGTATCCTGAATGATACATGTGAAATAAAAGTTTTGATCTGGGGTGCAATTCAAAGTATATTTCTCTCCCTCCCCTCCACAATGGTTGCTGTTCTGACATGTGTACAGTGTGCAAATTCATTGCAGTCTATGACGTACACACACTACCTATGTACATGACCCTGGCCCTGTATCACAAATTTTATATTTGAATTTCCAGACACATCCAGCAAGAAATAATGTGCTGTAAGTACAACGAGGACGGAACTTTACTGGCAGTGGGTCTTGTGGACGGCACAATTAAGGTAGATATGTTGGCTCTGTTCACATTATGACAGTCCACATTACCGTATACAATGATAATGTCAATTCAATTGTCTGTGTTCACACTGTTGCCTGAGGTAAAGTGGTGGTTAGAAGACTATATATATCCCATGTACCTTGTTGACAGGAAGGTCATAATATTGGCAAAACTGGCAGGTGCTTCCTTGCATCACAGGAAACAATAATCTTCAAGTCTCAAAAAGAGCCAATAAGTCTTGAAAAGAGCAATTGATGAAATCATGATGGAGATAACAATTAAAAATAGATCTATAAATCTTCTTCATGAAAGCCATGCAATTTGTATGATTAGCTCACAGATGACATGATTGTCTTTCACATTAAACCTGTGCTTACCAGTCTACAGGTTTGTCAAATAATATTAGATTCAGTGTTGTATCCGAGACCACAGGTTCCGAGACCGAGGCCACTCCAAAACACAAAATCTCTCCATAGGGTTTGTACAGATGACTCGAACCAAGACCGAGGCCTAGGCCACCAGAAATTGGCCTTAAGGCTGGAGTGGCCTCAGATAAATTTTACACATAATTTGATAATGTATGCAGGGCTGCTAAGTCTATTTGACACACTATTTTGTAATGTTTGCAAGGATGCTAAATTCATTCTTCCTATTTTGGTTTGTAATAATATTCTAATTATTGCTGTAGATGTAATTTTGCCAGATTTTGTATGAAACTGAATTGACATTCTCTTTTATTTTACCAGATTGTGTATCCTTTAATGATTTTTTTTCAGTCATGTCTTAATTTTTTTTTCTATTTGCCAGACTTTCATGCAAAAGTACTGGACATATTAAAATAAATTTCCATTTTATCACATGTGGTATTGATTGAGTGTAAGTTACAGTTACATTATTTATCTATTTTTTTCAACTGCCTGTTTACTCCATTTTTCATGAAGGTGTATTCTACAGAGAGTGCATTAGCCGTCTACAGCCTGACTGATAACGAAACAGTAGATGCTCATCTTCCTTGCACTAGTCTTAACTTCAGACACCATCTTGACGCAGATAGGTCTTTTAATCTTCTTCTTGCTACATGTAAGTGGAAATTTGGTTTGTATCTTGAAGGTCCAATTATTTACCCTCATTTAATGTATTCATCTAGTTTTATGTGAAATAATAATAGAAAGTGGAAATAGACGTGTCAAATGAAGCTGTAACAACAATGATACCGGCTTAAATTAATCGAAGGCCATGGCCTTGGATGCCCTAGTGACTGGCCTTGATGCTCTTGTCATTGGCCTTGGAAGATTTTTGTGCCCTTTTTGATATTCCCCATTTGTGCTGTAATATAGGAATGTGCCCTATACCAGTCTTATCCTAAAAATATCAAAATTTACAGCCTGATGATATGATCATCTAATACACACATATTTAATTACTGCCAGACTACATCTGTTGGTTTGCATAATACTTACAAAATCACATTTCAAGATTGTCTGAGCAGTCTATTGGATAAAACCTTTAGTCAAGGCTTGGTTGATAATTATGTAACATTACAATCTTTATTGATGCCCGTGTAGCTGTGATTGTTTTAGACATGTCTCATCAGACATTTGTTAAAAGTCATTTTTGTGATACTTAAAACGTTTACGACATAAGGCAGGGCTCCACACTAACCTTTTTTGCTACTTGCCCTTTGGGCATGTAAAATTATCACTTTCAGCTTTTTACTTGCCCGAATGAAAAAGTTACTTGCCCCAAAATAGACAATTTGATCAAAAACATGAAAAAAAATTGTCACTTATTTCAACCGGCAAGGCCCTTTTGTAGAATTGAACATTTGTCATTTTAATTCTGAAGGTTACAAAAGGTGTGATATATGAATTTAAAAAGTCATAAAATTGAGTACAATGAACAAAATAAAGACAAAATTTAGTATTTTAAATTAACTGAACACAAAATTTAGACATATTTTGTTCATTTTTGGTTTCAGATTTTGTTTTGCTATTTTCATGATCAAAATTTTACTTGCCCAATCGGGCAAGTAAATTTTAACATTTTGAGTTGTTACTTGCCCGACATGAAATTTTACTTGCCCTGGGCAAGCGGGCAAGTGCTAGTGTCGAGCCCTGCATAAGGCAAAAAAGAAACAGACAGACAAACAAAAATAAGATTCAGAATAAATTTGCTGTTCATCTCTGTATTATCAAATTAATGATAAATAAGATCAAGTGCATGATCACCAGTAGGTTTCAGGTTCTAATCCTGTTGGGTCACTCTTTTTCTGAGTCATTAAAAAATATCAGATCAAGCATTTGATCTCATTTATCATTAGTTTGATAGTGATAGTACAGATCGAGATGGACAGCAAATTCATTCTGCATCTTAGATTCTCCCTGCAAACTTTTCATTCATTAAAACAAAAATAATTTAGTTAATTAATCACCTCTCTGATATATTCTTGTTACCACAAATATGAGTTTAAGACTTTAGATTCCATAGATATTACAGTATGATATGTCTACATCAAAATGTGTTTTAATGCACAACTATAGTGCTACATATCATGTTGCCTATCACGAGCATAGTTCCCTTTGGATAAATAACAATTTTGTAGAGTGGTACCATAGTACTTGTGCTTTGTCCTGTGTCTTCAATCTGACTGGGGATATTGGTTTTGTTACTAACAGTTGACTGTCTGCATACATTCTTTAAAAAAGGCACTGCCTGTCTTAGGCTGTTATTGTTTCTTCTTACAAACTTACCACTGAACACTCTGTGACCCTTTGACCATTTGACCCGCAAATTGACCCCATCCTCATGTGACCGATTTCCATTTACGACCGTTTACCCCCTCAAAGTACTGGTGCTCCAGAAATGTAGAGTTCATCCGAGTACCAAGAACTGAAGTATAGTGGACCAAGTTTGCACAAAAGACTTTTAACCCGTTGTCTCCAAGAATCTGAAAATCCCATAGAGTTTACACAGGGTACACCCAGTTCAGTAGCCAACGGGTTAACATGGTCATTTGGTAATTCATATTTTGCTTCTGTGGGTTAATTTTTGTGCCTTTAAATAGTACCCATGTGCTCTGGCTGTGTTTATTTAGGTACTGCCCCTGATATGGGTTAAATGTAAATCAATTCTGTTCAGCAAGGCAAGATGATATTGGTGAGGGGTAGGATTTCTTGTAAGATCATCCTTTATTGATATCATTGTCCATTTTGGGGTCCTACTATTATTAGTGCTAGAAGGGAAATGATGGTTTCAACTTCATCGATAACAATGCTCTTATTCAAGTGTTAATAACATGCAACACCAGTCATTGCGTAGGCACTGTGAGTAAATAATGTGATATACACCTATGTATTGTAATGTAAGAGCCCTGCCATGCTTTTATGTACAGTAGGTTACTCTAGTCACTCGTCAATCAAACTGATCACATGACCTGACCATATTTAAGTAGTCACAGAACATTTTTCAGTCAAAGAATATTTGGACATTATGTTTGAGACTATTACGACCCCCCCCCCCCCCAATCTTGGCAACTGTATGTGCTGTTGATTGCCACCAAAGTTGGTACACAGCATATTATGAGATGAGATAAAATCCATTTTACTCATTTTTTTAATATCAGTTATTGTCTTACAGTAATTGCTAATTGATTATGCAATACATGCAAACATTAATCTTGGAACAAACATAAAGTAAACAACTCAAATAAATAGTGGAGACTTGGTAATTCAAATACTGATAATTGTTTTGAGATTTTCTTGTGTATTTCTTTGTTTCATGAACAACTTACTATGCTGTAGAGAAACATACAGAATAATGAATTTACCAAATTTGACCGACATGTGACAACAATTATAACTTAATACCTGTACATTCTGTTCAGAAAAACATGTATACAGAGATTTGATCAGACAAATAATCGCATGAGGTGGGAAGCCCATTTTCGGGCATCAAATTTAGTATCAAAATGTGTGGGAAGGATGGGAGAAAAGAGTCATGAAGCTATATTTCTGTAGGTACCACTAGGATTGGTAAATTTGTAACCATTAGCCCGTAAACTGGACTGGTAGATGTCTTACAGAGACCTCAATGCAAGTTTGGGGTCAAAGGTCATATATGTTTATCAAAGGTCAACTGAGGTAAATGATCAAATTAACCTGCAAGTTTCTACTGTGTTTGGTAACTTTGCATCCAAATAGCCCATGTGTAACCAACTTTGGATAGTTAAAGTGTTACAGGGACCTCAATGTTGTTTGGGGGTCAAAGGTCATATTTGTAGATCAAATGATTTCAAATGTTAAAGGGGTTGAATTGTGGCCATCGACCAGCCTGATGAGAACAAAACTCAGGGCCATCACCTGGTTCGCTAGCTCCATTTCGAGTTACTGTATACGCGGTGGAGTGTTTATTTTGTTGCAGTACTCAGCGGACAGCGATGGACGCGCACGCTAATACGAAAGAGCCCGAACAATCAATTTGGCACGTTTTGGCAAGTTTGGTAGGTCCTCCGCTCAGTTTGCTGCTTCTCATTGGCCGTACTGAATACACGATCTGCCAGTGCGCTGCTGCGTGCATCGAACTGGTTTCGCAACACATCAACACCCACGCGTGCATACCTTTAAGATTTACTTGCAAGTTTCTACTGGGATTTGTGACTTTCTATCCATAAGCCCATTTGAAACCAAATTTGGATGGTAGATGCCTTTATACATGGATGGACCTCAATATTATATTGGGATCAAAGGTCAAATGCGGTCAAATGTTAACTTAATAGGACAAGACACATGATGGCTATCACCTAGTTTGTTTCTTGCCAACAGATGCCTCTGGGATGGTCAAGTTATGGCATACGGCCACCGGTCAGTGTCTCCACACCATCCACGAACCAAGACAGACCCTGGCTGCGGCATTTGATATCAACACAAAGTACTTTGCGACCAGTGGATCAGACGATAAACTTCACATCTACGATGCCTCGACTAAACAGATCGTACAAACTTGCCAACCAAGGTAAGCATTTGGCAACCTTTTATCAAGATCACTGTTCCTCTGGTAAACTTTGTAGCATGCCAACTGCAGCAGTTAATGAAATATGATAAATAATCTTTAAAAATATGTTAGAATATAATGCTTAATGTAATTGCGTTTATATTATATACAGTGCTAAAGTAATCAAATTTCCATTGGAGAGTAACAGTAAAGTTAATTCTGTTATACGCTGAGGAGCGCTATCACAGAAAAACTAGATGGGTCAATCTGTGGTTCATATAACATAGAGTAACCAAAAATACATAATGGTAAAATTTTATTATATTTCAGATAAGTATGAAAAAATAAGCAGAAAATTATTACTTATTATCATTACTAGACTACTAGCATCTCTGATAAGGTCTAAAACTAAAAATAAAACCTGAAAAAAAAAATTGCAGTTTAAAATGACCATTGAGTGCTTTTAAAAGGTGAAAAATCAATTTTTAATGAAAGAATATTCCATTTTTTCCTGATAGACTGCTGTGTTATAGGGTTTTCATGCCCCTAGGACATTAATTTATGTACTCATTTCTATCTGTACATACTTTGCTAGTTTCAGCACCACTGACTGAAGTTTTGTATTTTAGGATGCTTATTTGACCATTCAAGCACTATTATGTACCTCAGATATCATAGCTTGCTAAATTGAACCTACATGATATTTGATAGTCTTTTTCATATCTTTGCCCACCATCTTTGTACAGCCCATCCATGAACGTCATGGATGGCCACAGGAGTCGGGTCTTCTCCGTCAAGTTCCACCCCAGAATGCCGAGGAGTTTGTGACAGGTGGTTGGGATGACACCCTGCAGTTCTGGAAGGTGGGCATGGAACATGCTATCAGGTAATCATTGCTTCCAAGTATAGTCGGGTGTTCCGCACCTCGCCATAGTTAATATGTTTGCATGTTTTGTACCTAGTACATCATCCAAATTCTATGAAATTCTACTCGCATAAAGGGAAACTGCTGAAGATTCCAACATAATAACAAGTTCAGTGATCAATGCAGTTGTTTCCTAGCTATCGTCGTCAAATTCGAACGATGTCATTTTACTTGTGCGTCAGAATCGAGGCCCGCACCTCGCCAGCCCACTCCGCATAGACAATGCACGTTGAGGCACGAGCGGAAGTTACACTAATCTCTATGTAAAATCATCAACGCATAGCTGTAAAACGCGTTTCCGATTGTTTTATGATTTTCGATCCAAAATTCCTTGTTTTGTTTAATTTTGCGTGGTTTTGGAATACCGTGACCACTGTTTAGCGTACTGCACACAGACCAACGCATATTTTTTGTTCAGTACACCTCTATTCCATTTTACGCAGGGTGGCAGTATTAGGGCCCCTGGCGAGGTGCGGGTACCCTACTATACACTGTTTCTGCTGTGAAAATTTCAAAGTCATACAGTTCCTCTTTGTTGTACAGTTATCAGAAAATGTGACAGTGAGATTTGTTGTGAAGATCTGGGAATTAATTTGATACTAGTAAATTAATGTTTTTTTCTCCTCAAGTGAACAAATTCAAGACAAATCCTTCCAGCTTGAAGTGTATGTATTGGTATATGTTTCAACTCAGTTGGTTCTTGAGGCATTTTTTGAATCATTACACTGCCCTTTAAATGAGGTCAGTTATCTATCAACTGCCAGCCAAAGCTGCCGTAAACTGTAAAAAAAAAAAATGTGAAGAACTTCCGAGAAACCTTTGACAAACAAACAACTGAACTGAAAAACAAAAACACTACTAATTTGACTGGATTTTAAGCCATAGAAATTTGAATTTGTTCGTTGTAACAAATTAGAAAGTCATGGTTTATTACTATCGTGTGATTCATAATTGATTCAATAATTGATGAATAATTGAATAATAATCAATTTCATGGTGTAGTGAATGGCTATTGATGTATTTTTGCTCCATAACTGATAGTGGATATATCATTCTGCATTTTGCACAAAATTTGTTTTTTAAGTATCAATTTTACTACATTCCTCCAGGAAAGTTTGCCCATTTGTCTCTTATCCTATACTATTTCATAACCATTTATGACAGAAGTGTCAACTTCTTTGGGCATGATATAGTAAGATAAAATGTAATTTACGTATCTGTTTTTGCATTCAAATTCTTCATTTTTTCTCCATTCTTCTCCATCTTCCAGGAAGTCGTATGGTCCTCACATCTGTGGTGATGCACTTGACATTGATGTCCATCATGATCACATCTTGACTGGATCATGGAGAAAAAACTGCAACTTACAGGTATCATACGTAGAAAGATCACTTCTGTATACAGTATGATTATGTTGCCGTTTCTGATTTTTTGAGGATTTATGTATTTGATGTAGCCGGAGACATGCACATGAACATACACTGTTTGTCTGAATGCATAAATGGGTAAATAGCAGTATATACAAATTTACAGAATATATGACAAGATAAAGCATTATTACATCAGTATGTACTAAATGAATTGATGATGCAAGACATAAATATGAAGATTACCAAAACAAGTTCTTAATCATTGTGAGATAAAAGATATTATCTAAGAGTATTGAAAATTATTTATACCAATTACAACTTCAAGGTGAAACAAAATATAATTTCACATTTGCAACCACTGAAAAAAAAGACATTGTTGGTAATGTTTTACAGGACATTCTTTCAACCTGTGTCAAAATTCAATTAGAGGAATAAAATTGTGGTGTCATCATAACTGTCTGTTTCTCTTTTCTGTTTTAGATCTGGGACTATAAAACTGGTGCCTTGATTCGGGATGTACCCAAAGATATCAACAACTCATTGGTAAGTTATTATGCAAAATATGTCTAGTGTGACAGGTAACTTCAGCTGTAAGCTTCCGGATTCACCGATTAGGTCAGATCATATTTTTCATGTTTCTCTTGTTTTTTGGTCAACAGTTATATGAGTAGGTCAAATCATATTTTTCATGTTTCTCTTGTTTTTTGGTCAACAGTTATATGAATAGGTCAGATCATATTTTTCATGTTTCTCTTGTTTTTTGGTCAACAGTTATATGAATAGGTCGGATCATATTTTTCATGTTTCTCCTGTTTTTTGGTCAACAGTTTTACGAGTAGGTGAGATCATATTTTTCATGTTTGTCTTGTTCTTTGGTCATCAGTAATATGATTAGATGATTAGGCCAGATTGTATTTTTAAAGGTTTGTTTTTCGGTCAGCAGGAATCTTCATCCAAAATTATACTATTGTCAAAATATCTACATTTTAAAAATTGTAATTAAAGGGAAATATTTATTTTAAAATGTATGTTCAGATAATTGAACTTGTTGTACTGACTTGCATCCCTAAATGACAAACTCAAAGACCATATAACATGGTTATATCATTACAAGGGGAGATAAAACCCAATCATAGATGCAAGATGAACTGTGTCTTGTGAATGCAAATATGGGATTAGTGTGCAGCCACAGCTAGGGTAAGAAATACGACTGGAGGAAATAATATTATTTTAAAAAAAAAGAGATATCAAACGATCTGCTTGTTTTCCAGTAATATATTGTAATGTATTCAATGAAAAAAAATGATTTTAATTACTCCCATCTATTTTTGTTTGTTATTATATTGAAACAGACAAACAAAAGATCTGAGTCAGTCAAATTAAAACATCAAGCAGCATTTGGTATAAGTCTTGTGTAATAATACAGAAATGAATAGCAAGTCTGCTCTGCAATGTAGATTCTCTTTGCAAACCTTTCATTTATTACGCAAAGATCTATTGATCTTCTGGTAGTATATCTGTGTAATTAAGAATAAAAATGGTTTATGACACTGTAATCTTTCTGTTTTCCCATTGTAGCTGTACTGTGCCCAGTGGCTTGGTAAAGACCATATCATAGCTGGTGGATGTGACGCCAACATGGTCAGATTTATCGACAGAGGAACCCTACAGGTAGGAGCATGACTCACAGTTCGTCATGTGGCTGGCAGAAGGTCATAAACCTCGTAACCACTGTATCACATAAGGACACTAATGCTCTAAAAGGTCTATGATATTAGTGTCCTTGTGCTAGACATTGGGAACTGAAGTAATGACCTTCTGCTAGCCACACCTCGAGTTTACTTTTGTATTTTCTTTTTGGGTTCCAGTTATCAGGGAAACCCAGCAAAGTATTTCTATTTTTTTTCAGCAAGAGAAAGCTAGGAATTTGCGAAGGATCACTCAAATCAGGGCAAATAACAGGGAATTTCATTGGACCATTTTGTTGGTCACTCATATCACATTTCTGCTTTGTTCAGCTGTGTAAAAGGGATATGAGTGTTGCATATCCGGTGAAGATATGAATACTTTAGATGTGTTATTGCACCAAGATTACTTATAAAGTGAAACTTGTTTCGAAAATAGAGCAGATTTCTGTTGTCTTCAACTTTGTAAAAGAGATACGAGTGGTATATCTTGTGAAGATATGAATGTACCTTAGATGCATTACTGCACCAAGAATACTTATAAAGTGAAATTTGTTTAGAAAGTAAGATGTAATGAAATCATTGCCTTGTTTTACTTTTTCCAGACTACCGGCAGAATCGTTGATTTTTCCCGAGGGGTGTACTGTCTGGATAACAACCGTCAGGGATCCGTTCCCAAGTTTGCCGTTGGCTCGTCCCGTAGCTTGCTGTTTGTCGAGATGAGACATACGTAGCTTCCATCAACAAACGCAAAGATGAGAGTTATGATGATGATGATGATGATGATGATGATGATGATGATGATGATGATGTTGATGATGACATTATGGCTTTTGAAGCCATCTCAGTAACTATTACTGTGTACAACCTTTCTTTGAATGACTGAAAAAATTATCACTCTCTTCTTATTCTTGTCTACATACTGTGTACTGCCAGAAAATAGAGCTGTTTTGTAGAGCACTGACATGGTATTTTTCACTATTGATTCTTACATTCTGAAGCACTCTCATATGCTTCACATACCTGGAAAAAAGGGGATTATTTTCATTCTACACATTGGTTTTTGCCTTTGGGGGTTATTTTTTGTTCATCAAAATGTCTCAAAAAGGTGTGATTTTCATAGGTATTCAATCCATGTAAAAAGGTGCATGGCTTGTGTTACAGGGAATGGACACCTAGCATAGTGTTCACACATTAAAGAATCTTCAAATCATGAAAAGGTTTTTTTTTCCCATTACCTTCCTTTGTTATAGAGATTCCAAAATAGATATGACAGCTTTTATTTCTTTGCAGTATTATGGACACAATAAACTGGAGTTTGTTGGTATACTGCACACATAACTGCTGAAATGGGTTTTACCTCCAGACTATACGCAATTACTGAATTTGAACTATCACCAAAAAAGAATTCATAGTCAGAGAAGAAAGCAAATTGTACATAGTTTTACAGTCAGAGATTTGCAGTGTGTGCAAACTCATTGAGCTCATATTATCAGGGAAAAAAATACAATTTTCTTTTCGGGGGCTACTTTTCGCTGTTACACTGCCTTCCAGATATTCTTTTGTATTGACCCTATGGTAATTTTCGGGCGCTCTTTTACACATTTTGGGGGCTCTTTTGGCCATTTCGGGGGCTAAATCGCCCGCAGCCCCCGTGTATTTTTTTCCCTGCATATTATACAGTGTTATGTCATTGAAGCATTACCATCAGAAGCATGTCGACATTTCAAACATAGATTTCATGATTGTTTGCTCTCATGTAAAACTGTAAAGGTCCTGAATATATGTGAAGGCTGCATGATGTAATTATACTTGGTTGAAAACTGTATTTGTATTCTGGTACCGATATAAAATAACTGAAGAAATAATGTGATATTTCATTATCTCAATCAATTACTGTATACAGTGTGTGGATATAAAGGAGTATTGAACTCTCTTTAGTTACATTTGAGAAAATATATGAATCCTGCCACTTTATGAAAATATTCCTTTTTTTAAATGTTTGCTTTATAGTATTTTTGTACATGATTATTTGTAAAAAGCATACCACCTTGTAATAATTATTATTTATTTGTGTTTGTGTGCTTCCATTTTTAGACCGGAAGATTATTGTTTGGAGTATCTTTCATTACATACACATTCAGGTAGTTTTACAGACTTTAATTCAGATGAACTTTGAACTGTCAATCAAGTTCAGGCACCGCACACTTTGACTTTTGAGAGCATACTTAACACACACAAAAAAAGTAACTACCCTCTTTTTCAAACTACCATAACTTTTTAACAAAATAAGTTTTAGCAAAATAATTTGGCAGGAATATTTCTACTCTCATTGACTAAATCAGGTGTGAAAAATGTGATTGATCTGTCAAGTCATGCATGAGTGAACATGCATTAAAGGCAAAAATGTCACTTTCAAAAGTCACAAGGGTCATTTTGAGGAATTTGTGATGGCCAGGATTTTAACAAATTTTGTTTCTGCGTGAATAATTAAGCCATTATTTATATTAATCATCTATTGTTTGACCCCCTTACACCTACCCTGCGCACTTTTCGGCAAATTAGCTCAATTTAAAAATTTCCATCTTTCTCAATTTTGAAATTGTAAAATCCAGTAAGTTTATTGAAAAAATCGAAATCTGTTTTTTTTTCAGCAAAACGTATCTTCACATGTTGTACGAACATAAGAGGTTGTAGCCATGTCATGGTTGAGTGAGCACACTTTATGATCAAAGCAAATAATGTCATTATTTACGATTATTTTGGCATAAGAGATGACTCCTCTGACTTTTGAAAAGTGACAATTTTGCCTTTAATGCATGCTCACTCATGCATGACTTGACGGATCAATCAAATTTTTACACGGATGTCAGTCAATAAGTGTAGGAATATTCCTACCAAATTATTTTGCTAAAACTCATTTTGTTAAAAAGTTAGGGTAGATTGAAAAAGGGGATAGTTACATTTTTTGTTGAGTGTAGATCGAGGTTGATAAAGCCTACATAATTGACATACTTCAGTTTTTCAGCATAATGTGCAAAAATCACATGGATAGTTTATATCCAGTATTATGTGCATTTATCTGTTTGCTGCTGCCAGTGGTAATAATATCCATATATGTGTATCAATTAATTCTCAGGACATTTCAGATCAGTCATGTATTGCATGGTTTTAGTTTTAAACTGCCATTGAGTATAAAAAAGTCTTGGCATACATGTTTGTCGTTGTAAATTATTAACTGTAAGGCAATGTAGAGTGGTCTCTTTCTGCTATAATAGCACACATTTCCAAGTAATGTTTACTTATTGTAGTAAGACCATGCCTTTGTAAATTCAAATCATTCACAAAGCTGCATTATTCATTTTTTTTGCTGCAAAATACTAACATTCCTTCTGTTTTTAATCTGTGTGCCTTGTGACAATAATGAACATTTCATGTATATATTTGCAAAAAATTGATTTTGTATTTGAACAAGTACAGATTCGTCCATGATGAAAAGGTGTGTCTTACTACCGGTAGCATCTCTATTTTGTGTATCTATATGTGAACATTGTGTGCTGTTCATGTAGGGGTGTGCGCAAATTGGTTTCAGCTTTAAGCTAAGTTAGCAGTGACGTATGAGTGTGATCTGTGAAATGACAGTTTTATTCCAAAGTAGCTATGTTGTGTACAGTCAAGATAAACAATTTTTGAGTGACTATAAGTATAAGTTTTATGTAATGTCATTAAGTGATTACTTTGTATTATATATGATATACAGTGTGTCTCAAAAATAATTGTGCAAGTCAAAAGCACCCTCTTTGGTAATGAGAAAAACATTTTTGTGACATGATACTTACATCACCATCAAGAGCAAAGTCTTAGCTTTCAAATGCCGTTTGTTCTGTTCAGTTTGCTTGTTTTAATCTTGAGATATGTTCAGTTAACAATGATAAGGTAAAATCACCAATGTGCCACTTTTACTACAGTCAATGATAGCATCAGGCCCTCTTCTCTTAAAAGTGACACAATTGTGATTCCACCATTTTGTTGTTTACAAGATATCTTGAGATTGAAACAAGCAATTTGAACAGAACAAACAGCATTTGAAAGCTAAGACTTTGCCCTTGATGTTGAAATAAACATGTGTCACAGCAGTATTTTCTGTCAAAGAGTGAGCTTTTCCCTTGTACAATTTTCAGACGTGCTGCAGCATGTCTCAAAAAAATTGTGCAAGTAAAAAGCCCCCTTTTTGGTATTAAATTAGAAAATACTCTTGTGACATGATGCTTACATCATCGTCAAGGGCAAAGTCTTTGCTTTCAAATGCCATTTGTTCTGTTCAATTTGCTTGCTTTAATCTTGAGATATCTTGCAAACATCAAAAGGCTGGAATCACAATTGTGTCACTTTTACAAAGGAATAATAAAAGTGGCACACTTGTGATTTTACCCTTTTGTATTTGAATAAACATATCTCAAGATTAAAACAAGCAAACTGAACAAAATTAACGGCATTTGAAAGCTACGACTATGCTCTTGACATTGATGTAAGCATCATGTCACAAGAGTATTTTCTAATTGCCAAAGAGGGCAGTTTTCACTTGCACAATTTTTTTTTGACACACTGTAAATAATGTGAATAGTTAAAACAAATTGCATTGAGGAGGGAATTCTCTCCTTCATGTACACATGGATGTGGAAGAGATATATAAAGAAATGTGTTCAATGTAATTTAAAGCACAAAAATGACTGAAATAAACTATTAAATACATAGCATAAAATTGCCTGTATCAATGTGTATGATACAGAATCAGATTTTACCCAGTTTATATCATAGTACAGAAAAACAAAAGTTTAATTTGCAGAACAAATTTTAATGTTGATATACATTGTGGGATGGAATAGTTGAGGAAACTTTCACCAACCGTGTCATGAATCCAGCAAAGTAATTTGATGAAGTATAAAAGTCATGCTGCATTGTATTGCTTCAGAATTGTGTCAAACACACATCGCTTCAAACATCATGGCTACAATTTATGCTGACCAACATCATTAATACAGGGTATGCAAAATGGCTGCTACTTGTGTATTAGAGTCAGACAGAACAAAAACATCAAATTTAAATCTTTCTCGTGTATGGAAATCTACATGTGTATGTAGATCATTTATTATGCCGTGGCTGACGACATACAAGAATATATAGTGGGTGCCTGTTTTTGGTACTCATATCCTATGAAAATTAATATCATAAAGTGACAAAGAGAACTGTTTAAAGTTTGACCTGTACATATATTTACCAAAGTATTATTTAATAAAAGATCACTTTAAAAATGTATCCTTTGTTTATCAGTGATTTTTCTTTTATGAAAAAGGTGTGTAAATTATAATTGCTGTAATTTCACATACAGCCGTTTATGGTGATTCACCCCGTCTGTCACCACACATAATAATATATACACACAGACACACAAAAAAAACAAACATACAAATGCAAAACACACCAACACACAGACACACAATTGAACATACACAAAACAAAATACATAAAATAAATAGGCATACAGATACAAACAAGTCACACACACACAAACACATACAGACACCAAACAATACACAAAACACAAAGACACAAAACGGACATACAAAACATAGACCAAAGTAGACACATACACAATAATCAGACCCAGACTCACAAACACACACAAACCACAGACACACACAGAACACAAACACAAACACACCCACACACACTTGAAACAATCTTGAAAGTAATGACCATGAACAACAATGTGAATATAATGCTCTTGTCCGATTGAATAGATTATTTATTTCGTTCACATGAGTGATTTTTTAAGACTTAGGGTATCAAAAACTACAGTACAATGGTCATTATACCACGTAAAAATCATAATTGTACACACACAAAAGTTCTAGAACTGTAAACAAACTTTGTGATTGCTAGATGGTGCATTTGTAATTTGTTCTAAATTTGGGAAAAAATATGGAATGTATGAATCCAAATCAAGTCTCACATTCAAAATACACATAATATATACTGTAAAGTGTTGCATATGGTATATAATTTCTTTGACATATATACAGTGCTATTACAAAAATATACATATTTCAAACTAAAAATTTTCAACAGGGTATGCTTTTACTTGTCCAAAATTATTGCACTGCAAAGGCACTATATGTGTTTGCTACTAGTTATTACTTGTCCAATAATATATAACTTTCTTCCATCATTTTTTGCTGATCCTGATACTTGAGACTCACTCCTAAATAAATATTAAAGCTGTACTTGGTTCATTGATGAGAAGTAAATAATTAGCAAATAATAGTGAAGTTAATCACTTAATTTATCACACATTCATTCATCATTACAATAGGAATATATGCTGCTATGGGATATGAAAAGCATGGAATACGATAAACATGACCTCTGAAAAAACATGACCTCTGAAAAAAGTTAACCCTCAAACAGCCATGAAAGCCACCCAAAATGGCACAAGTCCCCTACAAAAAATATACCGGTATACAGTAGGTGACAGTATATAATTATTTTCTTTCAGAAGATTTAAATGTGTATCATGCTTCAGTGTGACATTTCTTTTGCAATAAAGTCGGTCATAAGAACTGACCTGCCCCCCCCCCCAAAAAAAACCCCAGGAAATAAAACGTTCCCTTAACTGAAGGGCAGCGAGTTAACCTAATAAGATGTACATGTATGTCTCTTAGTCAATTTTATTGTCGAGGTCAAGTTTTGGTAGCATTGGTACGAGTCACCTGTACAAACCCTATGGAAAGATAGTGTTTTGGGGAGGCCTTGGAATATGCGGACTTGACAACCCTAATCTAGGTACACACTGAGCTTCACAAGTCAAGATGCAAATTGCCAGGCCAGCTCTAGAACTGGCTGAAAACTAGTGCATAGAGTTTTTAACTTGCACACTACATTTCATTTTTCGAAAATTGAATGTGCACAGCAAAATAAGATTAATGACTTGTGATTATGCACAATGAATACATTGCTATAAATACTTCAGGTTGGAAACCATTGAATGTCAAATTTGTCACACAGGTCAGTCCACTCAAGCACAGACATCCTTTTCATATTGGACTGTAGGGCATTGACCAAATAACGTCCTAGACAAAAAGTTCCGTAGTCTCCAGATTAGTATTAAAAAATATCATTACAATTTGATTAAGATGGAGTTGCTGACGAGAAAACACATTTGTTCTCCAAGTTTAATTTGCGCATTGATGAGATACTCGACTAATTAGTAAGGAAAGTTCTCAGTCCCATTCGTAGAAGGAGGAATCACCGTCAATAGTGATTTCACAGACACGAACATTAGTCACTAGATCAGTCTTTACAGCTATGTTATTAATATTTATTAAGGCCTGTGGCTCTCCATTCTATGCATCGGAATGCACTAGTGAAGGTATTCTTTTCAATAAATTTAACAAAAGCCATTCACGCAGTTCTCCATTATTTATAGCATGGTTGTGCCTCACCGAAGTTTGTATTCAGTATTCAAACATCTGCGGATTTACAGAAGCATTGTGACTACATAGGTTGTCAAGCACTCCCTAGATTGTGAACGAGGATGTGACGGTGTGATATTCCAGCCACGTAATTTAGTTTTGCACACAGTGAAAGTCTGTGGTAGTTTGTACACTAATAAAACGTACTTGGTCATGAAATTATAAATAACTGTCATAATTGATTAATTTTCTCAAAAACGCGCAATGGTATTAGGATAACAAACCTGATTTACGGGTTTAGTAATATTTAAATAATCATGATTAGGGATTTGTAAAATACCACTGATGGGACTATGGAAAATCATGATAAATGGCCTTGCCCTACAGTCCATATTGACTGATTAAGTTAGCAGGATGTTGTTTGGTTGCAGGCTGAAGTGAATGTGAACGAATATTTACATGATACTCTACACCAAACTTATAAATCAATCACACACACAAGATTACAGCAAAAGATTTAATGCATATTGATGGAAATTCGTTCTGAAGATGCAGCGTTTTGAAAGGAAATGTTGATTTGTGTTTGTTGTACCATCTATAAATATTAGTGATAACTAAACTTTAAAAAATATGAGAAATATGCCAAGTTGGTAGACTTCTTTGGTACATGCTTAACAATAATTCTGCCTTTCTCAGAACCTGAAATACATACTCTAGAGACCCAGTTATTACTTCTTCATCTGTTTCAGAACAAAATAGGTAAATAGGTCACACACATTACAATAACCTGAAGTTGAATATATTGCAATTTATCATTCTTTCAAGGTAAATGACATGATTGGGGGAAGTCCTGAGCTTGGGCTGAAACTACCCTAGAATCAAGTAAACTATACAGGGATTCTGCTGTGAAAATCTTGTAGTCCAACATTGACTCATTCTAAAATAACTAATGACTTATGTCAACATCCCTCGTGGCAGGCAAACCTGTTGTGTAGCTCTCAACGGCTTCTATCTATATCGGGGCTCGATAGAATTAAACTACTATTATGTTCATACTTGATTCTCCTTAAGTGAACAAATTAGATACAAATCCTTCTGGTTGGGATTTCCACTCCAGATGGTGTATAGTTGGTATATACATAGTGCACTCTCGATATAAAGAAGTCCTTGGGACCCATTAAATTTGTTCCTTATAATGAAATTTCTTTACATCAGGGTTACTAAAACAATAAGATACAAAGGAAATCCAAGATATGGGAACAGAGATTTCACTTCTTTATAATGAAATTTTGTTATATCAGTGTTCTTTATAACGAGAGTGCACTGTATTTCAACTTATTTGGTTCTTGAGACATTTTCAAGTGTTCCCACTCATGTCACATACCTTTAAATTGCTTATGGTAGTTTTAGGTATGCATGAAATATGTCACACTCATTCAAGCACAATATTTCACTGCCATCCTATGGGATCATAAAGATCAATCTTGCTACTTTGCGTAATGGTACCTGAAATTATTAAAGATATCACTAATAATTCAATTAGGTCAACAGAATGCCACAAGAAAATGGAGAAGCAATCTTCGACACCACTCAATGTAAGCTCGCTATTCAAGCCAACAGCAATCTGAAAAGTTGACGTTCTCGGTTTCAGAGACAAATCCAAAACAAGAAGATACACTGACTGATGTCATTTCTTAGTAACAAAATCCCAGTAAAAAAATTCACCTTTTTGTTCAGATTTGATGCCCTGAATGGCTCAAGAATGCCTGCCCTTTAGGAAAATGGCTTTGCCCCTGTCAAGTCTCACTATTGGACTGAATGAATTGGAATTAATTGTCCTCATTATAGGAAATTATTAGGAAATTTGAATGCCAATGTGGCCTTCAACAGTAAAGGGCACGCTTATCAAGAGAATGTTAGACAAACAAACTTCTGGTTCTATACATTAACGTGGGTTGAGAAATGAAAAGTCCGGTAAAATTTACATGTTTAAAATTTGTGGCATACACATCCAACATATTTTGATGCTACCTGTAATGGTCACATAAAATCATAAAGCGACTTCGTGCAACTTTGGCCTTATTTGGTAAAATCATGAATTTTGAAGATGTCCATGTTTAATGTCTATGGAATGTAGAATAAGTTTGTCCCTCCAGTCGCACACTGACGCACTGGTTGGACATAGCGCCCTCTACTGCCAACGGATAATTTCTATTTCCTGCCCTGTGCATACCCTGTAGTAGATTTCTTCTCTTGTGAAGCTCTTGATTTCATTACAAAAATATTGCCGGTAAATGATTTATACCACATACTCCTCTCCACCTTCCCATGGCATCCCGTGTCATGATAACCCACACTGTCTCCTGTAATACGTTAAACTCCTCTCCACGCTCTCATCGTAATTATAGAGCGGTTCGTAGCCGAGAAAATTCCGCGCCTCCTCGTAACTGAAGTAGTACACCCCCCAGACGAACGTCACCGTGGACGTCGTCAAAAAACTTCGGACCCTGAAAAACGGCTGGAACAGCCAGGCGAAGAATTCTATGAGAAGCGCTATCGTGTACATCAGCCAGAACGGAAGCGCGAAGTTGGACATCTTTGCACCCACCCCGGTCACGAACGGATGCATGAAGTTGCTGATTTTACCGACGGGGGTGTCGTCGGTGACGAAAAACGCCTGCCCCGACATGGGCTCGGACGTGGAGGGTTTGATCAACTCCCTGATGGCAAGTATGTGCGCCCAAGCTACGTTTCCGACGTACGTGCACTGATACCGTGACGATTCGTCTCCCAACTGCGGCATAGTCCTGTACTGACGAGCTTTACGTAGCGGATCCGGTAAATTGATATCGCCCTCGCCGTACATGGGAGTCGGGCGCAGGGAGCACGTTTGCAGCCGGTTTCCGTTCTGAAGGATGAGGTTGTTGGCTTTCAGGACGAGTTTTTCGGCCTCGTACTTGGTGGTGGCGTACGTCCCAAACAAGTGATGCTGGGGTATCCCCACGGTTGTCTCGGTGCCGTTCTCGATGGATGAATATCCAATCACGACGTCGGCCGTGCTGGTGAACACTAAACATGAGATGTTGTTGTCGATGCAAGCCTGAAGCACATTCTCGGAGCCTATGAAAATGGCATGTAAACAATATTTCATATTTGTCAAATTATGTTTAAAATTTGGAAGCAATTGACTAATTTGCTTCGTTAACATCAGGCTGACCTGCTGTTGGGTACTTTGCACAATCAATGAAACCCATCAGCTACTATTAACAGATTTATGGGTAGGCATCAACTACCCACATATTAAGCTGAAGTATATCTATCTCATAGAAACTGACCCCAATACTACACATTTTTTGCATTTCTGAAAACATATTCATTTTCAATGTTACTGCATAAATTTAAATCATTTCTTCAGTTCAGGCATCAACAAATTATTCAAAATATAATTTTATTTCTTCAGTAAAATCTTTAAAAAGCTTATTTCAAAATTAGGTATGCTCTAAAAATATGGAATAATTTAAACTTCATTGAATCCAAATTATTTCTCCAGTTCAGGCTTTAGTAATCTATTCAAAATAATTTAATAAAAAACTAGAAAAAGGTCGACTGCGGCGCACAATCGATGGGTATGCCTCCGCCCAATACGCCCACATATGTACATGTAGGACGCTAAACAACCTAATTATTCAACATTAGCACTCCTTAACTGAATTATGAGGTTGACACAAAAATCATTGACCTATGTGACCCTTGCACCTGATCGTTGACTCCTGAAGACTTTACCGAAAATATTTGTCTTCTTGGTTATGAACCTAACTGCCAAATTACATCAACAGTGAGCACTCACTAACTAAGTTAATAGACGAAAATGATTTTGGGACAAAGTTCATTGACCTTTGACACTTAGATGCTTGACCTTATGACACCCTGTGAACTCTAACCGAAATTATTTTGTCTTTTGGTTTTGAACGTAACACCACCAAAATACAACAGGAACACTCCTTACTGGAACTTATAGCAAAAAATGAATTTTTAAGACAAAGTTCATGACCTATGCTGACCCTTGACCATTGACCGTTTGACCCCTGTGACTCTCACCAAAATATTTGTCTTTGTGGTTTTGAATCTAACCTACCAATAGGCAATTAACAGTGAGCAGCATCACTAACTGAAGTTAGTAGGCACAAATGAGATTTTGGGACAGAAGGTCATGTTGACCTTTGATCCGCTTGACCTTAGACCTTTGAACCCCTGTGACTCGCTACCAAAATAATTTGTCTTTTGTAATTCTAACCTATCCCCCTAAATACATCAAGATGAGCATCCTAATGGAGTTTATAGGCAGAAATAGGCATTTTAGGACAAAGTTCATGACCCTTTGACCTTGAACTCCTTAACGGATTGTCCCAAAATCTATATCAATGTCGAATCCTTGCCTAGTGGTCTAACCGTTGGTGCCCAAGTATACATTAAAATCCCCTCCACGCGATACTTCAGATAATGCACTTGTTTCACAAGAAGTGTGGAGCACGGACTATCGGACCTCACCGGAGCGTATCGGACGTACGACTGGACAACGCAAAACATAGACATCGCCTCCGGCTCACCTTACGGGGCGGAGGCATAGAAAAAAAAGCAGAAATCAGTGCAATTAAGTGCACTAATAAAAAACATGCATGTACTTCAAGGTGATATCGGCCAAATGTGTCTTACAAACTCGGACATTCGTACTGAAGCTGGCACAGATATCTTCTAAATCTGTAACAAATTAGGCAGTTTTTAAACGAAAATTTACAGTCAAACGCAAGCAAATGAATAAGCCGGGGGGGGGGGGGGGGGGGGGGCGTACATTGCCTAGTAAGGTAAACGGGAGCTGGGCGCGCTCTAATAGGTGATTTTTGCAAAAATAATCCTAACAGTGGTATGGTTTGGGGGAAAAAAAATCCTTTAAACATTTTGAAATTTTACGATTTACACTAGATATTTTTGCCTATTTCATCGCTAAAATGCTAAAAAATGCCATTTTTCTTAATAAAAACCCTTAATAAAAGGTACCATTTTCTGCCAAAATGACCCTTAAAAAAGGGTCGGGTTTTTTGACTTCAGCCACACACCCCCGTCGGAACCAAATCTGAGTACCCCTCCCCGGGTGAATAAGGGTCCCAATGTGTAAGACTCCTACACATACCAAGAATGTTGATGGCACGAAGCTGCTCCACGTCCGGTATAGGAGATGCATCCACGAGGCCAGCAGTGTGAATGACCACTGTGGCATCTCGGAAGGCCTGTCTCACATCATCCAGAATTCGGATGTCTCCTCGGACATGTTGGAGATCAGACAGAGATTTCTGGACTATAAAAGGGGAAACAAATCGAGACATTATGGACTCGCGATCTTACCGCAGAAAAAACATCTATTATTTTACTTAAGCATTTATAAGCAATTATTACGTTAATATTAATATCATACTTTTGTTATTACAGGGAAACCCCGTTATAACGAGCTCGGATACAGCGAGGTACCGCTTTTAACGAGGTGATTGCCTCGGTATTGTACTGTACATTCACCGGTCACACACACAAAGCCTGCCTCCCGTACACAGTACTCAACGCAAGTTACGAGCGTGGAGGTTGCTGCTTTATTTCGAGATCTAGTTTTCTTTATTACTTTGGATGAGTATATAAATGAAAAATAATCGGTTTTCTGTTCATAGTTTTGGTGCAGAACAAGTAGGAAAAGCAGTCAATCAGATGGTTACATGCTAGTGCCATACATGTTATATTTTTGTGTGATACATTATGTGTACGTTTAACAATCGAGGACGCAGGATATGAACGAGGTAAAATCGGCGGTCGCCAGCCAGACTCTCGCTATAACGGGTTTCCGTATGCTAAGGGAAAGCAATTTGAGTGCAAAATAAGGCCAAGCACATTGAGATAAGTGATAAAAAACTAGTTAATTTTTTGGCTCCATCAAATCCAATCTAGTTATGTTATATATGACTTGTTAGTTACAAATAGTGTCAGGGCCATAGCCAGGGCTTCACAAGAGAACAAGAGATGATGCAATAAACCTCAGGTTAACTAAGCTGTTCCTGAACGAGAAACTCAAACAGATACTAGAATAAAATTGAACCATCTTTTGTTATACTCTGTGAAATGCCCCTCGCTTTGCCACCGCACCCCCCCCCCGGGCACGTATGCGAGACAAAAGCAAAATCTCTTGGTCTCAAAAGCGGGATAGAAGGTCTACATAACTGTGGCTCGTTGTTAAATTAAAGAGGATATTCAGGTTAAGGGGCAAGACGCTTATAAGTAATAGGCAAGTTTGGAAACTCAAATTAAAAGTGTCAAACTTTGAGCTAGGAGTATTGGGGCAAATGAACACTCCAAGAATATCAAAATTGAAAAGTTATGCTGCCACGCAAAAGATATCATGAATAAATAATTTCCATCCAAGTGGACGATAAAATAGCTCTAGATCTTATAAACACACTAGTTTTTAGCAGGGCTCATAACTAACTTTTTTTTGTAGTGGCCGTCGGTGCACTAAAAATCCTTAAATCAATTTTGCCCGAAATTGAAATTGGTGCCCTCCAAAAAACAAAGAAAACATGAAAGAGCGTACACTCTACCTCTGCATGATATTTAGTAGCAAAATAGCTCTCAGGCCTAAAAAATTTTGTAGCCATCGGCGGGGAATCTTTTTAGATTCTCGCAATATTCATGTATGAATGATTGAGTCCCTAGTCTAAGTTTTGTCAGGATTTTTTTGTCTTGCTATGTGTAACCAGTGTAAATAAGAATAAATAAAAAAACAAACTCAACTGTATGTCATATGTTTCATCAAATGAAAAGTTTTGCCCTTCCAGAGACAAAAAAATACTCTCTATGTGTGTGTGATGTATTTTACGTAATCATTCAACTGGTATCAATTGTGTTCAAAAATATCAAGTTTGAATTTACTGTATAAACTCATAACACAAAGTTAGGCTTATACTATGGCTATGGAGCAATAAAAATTTCATGAGTATCCCCAAAATGGTCCTCATCGTGATGCACATCAATTTTTTATAAACCTAATAAGACGAACTTTGAAAATAAATAAGTGAAAATAAACAAAATATCTGTAACATTCAGTGTTTACATTTCATTCCCAAATGCATAAATATTAACTATGGTTTCTTATCCAAATTATTTGGATGATTCTGACAAACACTCCTTCTAAAAATTTTGTTTTCTCAACTGTAAAAATTTAAATTAACAAAGTACTTCATAAAGGGAACACAAGAGAAACAACTAGCTAAGGGCAATCCGAGCCAGCGGCAAACCAGTGAGAACCAGGACAACCGTATGCTCATTTCTGGCCGCCAGCCAGGTAGATTCAGTGTCTAGGTAGCCTATAGAAAAGTTTATCCACGCGCTCCAAAATCCACTTTTTGCAGCCAAACCCCCCAAAAATCAAGGTTAGAATTTCTGACATAATTTCTTACCTCCTGTGACATACCTGTTGAATTTATCAATTTCCCCCAAACAGTCTTTGACACCACCCTCCTAAGCCCCAATAGCCATCCAGACACACTCTCACACTCTCAACCTACCGATTTTCACCGCAATCCGCTCACTATTCCCTAAAAACAATAGTGGAATACAGCATTCACATGAAGAGCAACTTTGGCGAGATTTGCCATATCTATGCAACTTGTAGATACTAGAAAATTGATATTAAACATTCTCTGCCTACACCTTCCTGCTAACATCATAGTTAGTTCATCCTTTATGAATATATCCCAATATCTTTAATGTTCTTGCAGATATTTTCTTGTGATTGCTTCATTTTTCTAGAAGTGATGCAGCTTCTCTCCTAATTTAGTTGAAGTGACGCACTGCACTGACCTCGATAAATAATTCGACTTCCGCTCCGGCCGCGCTAATTTTGCGTCTTGAAAATCACATTCTAGCAAGAAATTGCGGTTTAGCTACCTTTCTCTGCAAAAATGACTGCTCGATAATAATCGCTCGTCTCCCAGGGCCCGGCAAGTTTGCGCTTTGGAAAATCACATTACTAGCAAGAAATTGCCATTTTTATAGCCTTTGCTACTGCAAATACCAATTTTATTGCTTTTACTGAATTGGATATTTTTTGGAATTCGAGGCTAGTATAACTGCTGGCAAATGAAAGGAATAATTTAGCTGAAAATTTCTCGGGCGATTATTTTGAAAATCGGCCGCGCTTCCCCGATTAGATGTTCCGACGGAGCCGGATATTTGTAGTTGCGTTCTCCGTCTTTGTAAGAGCAGCCGGCCAATTTTTATGATAAATGACACGTCAAAGTAATCATTAATTTTTAATCAGCAAAAATAACATTGAACACTTAGAAATTTTTAAGTTGCATCGCAGTATCGGCTGTGCCACCCACAAACTCCATATTTTGAATGTTGGTGTCCCGACATCGCAATTTTGGATGGCCCTAGGGCCACACGTGGCCAACGCTATGTATCGAGCCCGTTTTTAATCCT
>JZLH01S0246370.1:0-16078 GCA_001188425.1 Eucidaris tribuloides
AAAATACGGGTTAAGGCCCGGTGACCTTTGACCTTTCAGCTCCCAAATCTAACCAGTTCATTGGTGGCTCATAGTACATACTTGGTCCTAGTTACATCAAAATCGGATCGGGGGTTCTCAAGTTATCGCAGTAACGAGATCCGGTAACGGACGGACGCACCGACTGACAACCCGAAAACATGATGCCTCCGGCAACTTCGTTGCGGAGGCATAAAAAAAACATTTTTACACCAATGTGACAGAGAAGCAAATGCAATGATGTGTTTGACAATGAAAGGAGTCTTCCTTACCTCAGATTCAGAATGGATCACTAGTCCTTCTTCCATCAGGTCAACTTCATCAGAAGAATCTAAACAAAGCCAGAGACACAAAACATATTAAGCAATGTGACAGGTGGAAGGTACTCTTCTCAACAGAATATAACCTAAGCAATTAATGCAGCCAGAATAGTTACTCTTAGATGCATCAGTACAAGAGCTATCCAGTCTTCAAAATAAGATGTATAGTATTATGGGGGCTATTTGCTCCATCTGCTAACAATTGAAATGGCTATTCCCTGGAAGATAAGTAAACTTAACAAAATTGACTTTCACTGACAGATACCTAAACGTATCATGAAATTCTGAGAAAGTCACACTGAGAAGTGCTGATATTATGGAATAACTGCCAGATACCAGTTTGATTAATGGGATGAAATATATGTGCACTGTCTTCATAATTTTGATACAAAATTGCCACTTAGGTGTATATTCCACAAAACACATCGACACCAACCTATAACACAGGATGCACTTATTAGAAAACTCATCCTCATGAAAAGGGTTACATTATTATTTCTGGTTTTCACAAGAAAGCCAAAATCTGCAATCTAACTTACCATCTTCATAGGTCACCATAGCCTGTCCATTCTGACTCTCTTGTCCTGTCTGTTGTTGGGATGAAATCTGTAACATAAAATCACGCCAGTGTGAGTAACATAAACATGTGACATAGACTGTCAAATCAGAAATCATCATTAAAGTCACATTTTTGTTTCCTCTTTTTATATGGATTATTCAAATAACAATTTTTTACAAAAATTTAACCCTATATTAACTGGGTTAACGCGACTTTTTGTACATGCATGTCAACCCCAAAATTGCTCAAAAACGTGATTTTGTGTATAAAATCAATGGAAATTGTGTTTTCAGCCAAAAATCATAACTGTATTATTATTTTTGCTTTTACTGGTTGAAATGAATTAATTTTATGCTGTTTATGATTGCAAAAGTGTCCCCAACAAATTTCATCGAAAAAACAATAGAAAACAAAACGTGGAAAAAACAAAGAAATACACAAGAAATTCACAAAACAATAAAAAACATAAGAAATTAATTCCAATTCTGCAAATTTTTTTTGTAGATAATTGTGAGAAATGTCAGAATGAATATTTTCACCAAAATTAGTATTCTACTAGCTATTATGAGTGAGTTGTAGGCAAAAACATAATTTTATGCACTTATTTGCATAATTACTTACTTAAAAAATAGAAATATTTAATTTTTAGAAAATTTTACTATACAGTCTTGTAGTTTACATCCGGCTATACCCGCATGCAAATGTTTGTGGTCTGAAATAGCCCAGTTAAAATAGGGTTAAGAAGAAGACCTTGCTCTACGTCATAAGTCTACAAAAATCTACATTTCCGCTATCATGTTTGTAATGGGTCGTAACATTTTGTCACAAATTCTTCCGTCCTTGTTATAAACATGTATAGAAAATTTTTCAGGCAGATTTTGCAAATCTGCAGTATAGTTCACTAATTAGTATAATTTTGCTGAAATTAACTCCCGAGGAGATTCAATAATCTGTAATATTCTAATGGTACTAGGAAGTCTAAATTTCCACTTTACATAATTTCCAAAAATTTCCCATCAACGTGGAATTGCCCAAATATGATATCTGACCCAACGAAAATGGATACCTACCCTCCCCTTTTATCCAGTCAATAGTTCACACACTACTATCCCCTGACTTTGCATAACAAAGACTATTGTCACGCCAATTAGATTTATTTCATGCCATCTACACTGACCAGTAATAGGTTTCATCAGGCATGTTTCACCTGTCACTGTGCTGACATAATTGGCAGATTTACAGTAACTTAAATTTCACTGCTCATCCAGCAAAACAGTAGTTGTTGCAATTTTTAATGCTCAAATGATACACAATACTGTGTAATTTTGCATAAATTTGCATAAATTATAATTAATGTTTGAGGTAAATTTTTAAAATTCTGGGTAGAAGTTCTGTATACCTAACAAAGCACTACCAGATAAAAACTGAAAAAAATAAATAGAACTCGGTTGAACAAAATTGAAAAAGAAGTATTTTTGGGGGGAGTGGGATTTTAAATAAATAAGCAAAAGTTCGCATAACTAACAAGTTTTGAACACACCACCTGGCAAAAAACAAATCAGAATCAGTTGAGAAATGATGAAAAAGCATTTGAAACTGTTAACAAAAACAAAACTTCCGCCAATGTGCCAAGGCTTAAAAATGATTCAATGTCATCAACAGATCATTGTGGGCAAATTGTGAAAGATGTACATTTATGTCTTCATATACATGCATGCACAGGAATTGGACTAAACAAGACTTACATGAAGGAAAGGAGGTTATTTTACACATATTTACAGAAAATAATAAATAAATGGGCTCAACACGATTTACCTGAGCAAGCATGAGGTCCAGTTTACCATGCAACCTACTCAGCTTATGGCCACTACTCGTCCTTGTGTTGATCGTCTCGTACATGTGGCTCAAGCGTAACATGAGCTCCGGACACGTCATGAGATAGGATGCTCTCTCTCGCAAGACGACCCTCGTCCAATGGGCAATTATGAGTCCACTGTATAATACACACAAGAAAGAAGGGATGGAAGTATATTGAAATTCATGAGCAAATTGAATAGTAACTTTCATGACATGACATACAATGGTAACTTACAAAGAGAATAACGCAGCAAATCATGGGCATCAACAGGTGGGGGACGGGAGGGGACATATCATTTGCCTCCGCCAACCATAGGTAGCTTTTGTAGGGTCCCTCATCTTTGATGGGTTCACTATATGTAATTATTAAGCCACATGATGGAAAATGATTATAATATACTCTACAATGCAATTTTCAGGCAAGTTTGGAAATTTCTTGCTGTGTGTGGGAGAGGCAATACCTCAAAAGCTCAAAATTAACATTAATCTAATAGCTCAGGGCTACCTAAAGAATTCTGTCAGGCAATCTAAAATTCAAGTATAGTAACATTTGTTAGCCTAATCAGGCTACCGATAATGTAAACAAATGAAATTATATTAAACGAACATTCCTATTTGTTTTGTTTGTATGAGTGGACATGTATTTTTTTAGTTTGAAAAACATCCTTTGCAACCTCCGCATTAAAAGCAAGTTCACCCTGACGTCAAGTTGGATTTAATATACGCAGAATGAGAGAAACATATTAACGAAAGTTTGGCAAAAATCCACCAAAGAATGAATAACAGTGTTATGAAGTTTCAGTTTTAATTTTGTGGCATCACATGAAGTGCCGTTTTTTTTTAGAAATCTGAAAATGATTTTATTACCTGTGCATTCAATATATTATCAGAAACATTATTTCATACAGGCTTCTATGAAAAATATCCCATTTGATTATCATTAATCATTTTAAAAAATGGCAATTTGTGGAATTTATATAACCTGACATATCAGGAGCTGCTTGCATGTGATGTCACAAAACTAAAACTTTGAAACTTCATATCTCTGTTATGGTTTGGTGGATTTTCGCCAAACTTTCATTAATATGTTTCTGTCATTTTTCTGCTTTTAATAAAACCAAATTGACGTTAGGCTGAACTTTGCCTTTAAAATCACAGGAATGGAGCTCAGACAAAAATTGGAGCAATGTGACATGTTGGATTCGCTTTCACCATCTACGTGCTTACTGATTTTGTAATTTTTATGATCACTATAAAAACTGGTTGTAGGACTACTCCCCAAGAAGGGCAACTACCCTGGGACAACTCCCACCTGACAAATACCCAGAAGGACAACTTCTCAATGGAAAACTCCCCCCCCCCCCCCGAGGACCCCTGAGGACAACTCCCCTGAGGATTCACACTCTGCCAACTCACTTTTGTGGTGCTGTGTTCATTCTGGAGGCTAACTCCTGCACGAGCGGTACAATCAAAGGCACTGGTAACTGTTGAATGGTATTGGTGATAATCTTGGGTTTATCTTGCTGAAGGACCCGCTGCAAAAAAACAAGGTCAAGTAAATCACTATTTACAATTTACTGATGACAATGTTAATTATCATTATAATCCTAAGGCCTAAGGATAACTTCTGCAAAGTTAAGTCTACATGCAGTCATATTCTAAGTAAAAAAAATGGAATTGTAAAAAGTTTATGCACACCAACAGATGAGAGACAATCACAATAGTTCACATATGAATTCAGGCCTTGACCTTTTTTTTTCCCTACCCAGTTGGGCACTTGAATTTCAGATTCAAGTGCCCGACAGTAAAATCCAAATGCCCGATCTAGAGGCAAGTTGTTTCTGTCAATGGATCATTGCAAAACAAGGCACTGCCCAAGTGGGCCGTTTTTTTTTTTTTTTTAGTTGCCTAACCGCAAGTTTCAGGTGCCCCAGGCACTCGGGCACCCACATTTCTTGAGCCCTGCATATGATGAATGCCAGAAAAACAAATTGCAAAAGCTCACTTGAGCAAATGGACTGCCAAATAGAAAACCTAAAAAAGAAATGTCACTTGGTGTTGTATGTTCATTTGTGTTGTTTGTATCATGACTCAAACTGTCCTGGGTGCTGGGGTTTGAGTTAGCAGCCTATTTTGTTATTTTAACACCAACACAAACACCAAACATAGATTCCATCACTATGTTGGAACATCCCCCCTCCCGAAAAAAAAAAGACCTTGAATGACTCCTATAACCTTTGACCTTACACGTTAACAACATAACTAGTTCCATATTACCGAAAGGTCCGAATCCTATATATACTTATTAACAATGTAGGACTATAATCAGCCTGCATACAATACAGAAAGACAAGTTGCTACAGGCTAATAGAGTCCTTGACATAGTTTCATATACCTCTGGCTATTACACAGCTGCCATTATTGTACGAAGATACAATCACAGATATGCCTTTGAACAGAGGGTCAAAACACAGCTATTATCATTAATTTTTTTTTATCACACTAATGAATTCATGATCTTGACAAACTAACTCTCTTTCTTGAGGACTAATGAACTTGACCTTTTACTCCAAAATCTAACCAGCTCATTGCCACATTAGTACATAACAGACTTCAGTTTCATTCAAGTCCATACAGTGGTTCTCAAATCCCACATTATCATGGTACTGAGCCAAAATTAGATGTTTTAAACGGCCTGTAACCTTTGCCTTTAACCTTTGCACTATTTCAAACAAATTAATTTCAAAGTTTTGTACAAGATGTAATGTAATCGCTACTTAAAACAATGACACAGGTCAATGCCTTGATGCCTGCTACTACCGATTCGGATGTCAACTTTTTCCCACAAGGCATCACAATATTCTATAGATTTGAGCCCAATTGTGACAGGTTGGAGGTATTATGAATACTGATGATTCTGTTTTTTTTTTCTTTATGTCAGTAAGGCACCAAGGAAGATGGAGCTTGAACCAGGGTTCATACACTAGCACATTTACAAAATTCCCTGACTTTTCCTTGACTTTCCAGGGCAAAAACTATAATTCCATGACCATTTTTACATATTTAAAGCATGCAAAAATACATCATCGCAATACCAGTGAGCTCCCAATCAAGGGGCATATTGAAAATGTCTTGAATAAATAATTTCCGTGACTTTCCGGAAAAAATTGATGAATTCCCTGACTTTCCCAGAATTTTTGCTTCTGGAAAAAGTTATTTTCAAATTCCCAGACTTTCCAGAAATTCCCTGTCCCGTATGAACCCTGTTGAACAGATGGATAACAGCACTGTAAGTCATGCTTCTACATGTAATAGATTCTTGTTGTCACTCACATCTAATAATTCTCTGTCCTGACTTTGTAGTCCCTGTGATAATAATGTCACCATGACATCTATCCTCGGTGGTTGAGTCGTGTCCGTGGCGGGTTTGGCCTTGGCGATACTGAGAGCGTTCAATCTGTCCTCCATGCTTAGCTGTGAAAATCCAAATACAAAATACAAGTATGTTTACTCAGGTAAAGGTGGGGGGGGGGGGTGGAGGGAAGAGCAGTACGGTAATCATTGTAAAAACTTGGCTATTTTGAGACTAATTTGAAAGATTTCATGTTTTGTCACATGAAGTTGTATTGTCAGTATTTTTCATATACATCAAAAACAGAAGTTTATAATTTAAGTATGTGTTTCAAAGAAGACTGATGAGTTTGGCAAAAGCTTAATGCAAGCTGAATATTTATTATTTTTCTTGCGTGTATGTACATTCTTTTAAGGGGATGCCTCCTCCAAGTTTGTAATCTTATGGCAATTCCTACCATTTTCCTCACTTGTGTATGTTATAAAAACTGGTTGATGTTCTTAAATAAATGCAATGAATGAGTGAAATGAAATTTATACATACACCCAATAGAGTCTAGTTTCTTTTTTCAATGCATTCCAAATGCATTGCCTGCACCATAACTTTATAATGAAGGCATAGAGACAGCATTTAAGTAAATATTTCACGCAGTATACACCAGGTATAGAGAACTAAATAATATTACCTCTGTTCTTAAGGATTTCCTTTTGTTTCTCTTCTTTGCTGACTTTGATAGTTCTTCGGAAGACTGGACTGGTTTGCTTGGAGCCATGTTATTTGGTCCAAGTACGGCTACATCGTCAGATGTTGATGGCCTTTTCACCTGCACAGGCATTAATTAATACATTACATTTCATTTATTCAACAAAATAATTATTCAACAAAGTCAATTAATAAACTTCATACTGAGCGCATTTGCTACATTTGATTTGTATCAACTACAGAGATCCTATCAACAACATGTATAGTAACAACAATAATGCATTTATAACATGCACATATCCTTCCAAACAAAATACCCAAGACAGCTACTAAATTGTTGATTTAAATGTATGTATATCTATGTATAAAACACTTAGAGGCCAAAATTTAACAATGTTTCAAGTTTAAAAACTTCTGAGCTACATAATGATTCATGCTATGTGTGTCTCTGATAAGGTCCAAAAATGAAGCCCTGAAAAAATTTGTACTTCAAAATGATTACTAGCATCAATATATCTTGTGACAGACAAATTTGTTGTGTAACTTTCTATGGAATTAATTTCGGTCATGGCACAAGAGAAATTCAGTACTGATGTGATCATGCTTGATTCTCCAGTACGTAAACAAATTCAAGACAAATCCTTCCAGCCAGGAGATACTCTAACTGGTGTATAGACCGGTATATCCTTCATTCAGTTTGGTTCTAGAGGCATTTTTTTTATTTCTCCCAATCATGTCACTACCCTTTAAAAATTCAATTTTTTTGAACAAAAACTGGAAAAATTTAAATCTTGATTTTTTATATTTCCACCTATTTTTGTCACATAACCTGACCAATTTCATCTGTATTTTTTTTTTATTTTTATTAAATCAATCATTTTGTTCACTTGATTCAATCTGCCAACCCTGGTAAACATTACTGATTCACAGCAAAATATTTACCATTTTGTGATGCCAAAGTAATACTAACTACTCACTTTATCGCCAGCACCAGCAGGTTCTTTGCTCTTCTGAAAGTGATCCTCTCGAATGAGACATATCTCCTTTTCTTGGGATTGTAGTGCCTGCACACATAAAAACATAGTGAAAATAAATTTGAAAATGGTATGGATCTAATCACTTGCAGTGCTAGTGTATGCTCATATCATTTGGAATATACAGCATGTCTCAAAAAAAAATCATGCAAGTAAAAAGCACCCTCTTTGCAATTAGAAAAACTGTTGCAACATGATACATCATCTTCAAGGGCATAGTCTAAGCGTTCAAATGCCGTTTGTTCTGTTCAATTTACTTTGTTTAATCTTGAGATATGTTGTTAACAACGAAAGGAGTGAAATTAAAATTGAGCCATTTTTACTAGGAAAGAGGACCTGATGCTATCATTGACTAGTAAAAGTGGCACATTTGGCATTTTACCCTATTTATACCTAAACATACTCAAGATTAGAACAAGCAAATTGAACAGAACAAATGGCATTTGAAAGCCAACACCATGCCCTTGACGTTGATGTATGCATTATGTCACATGAGTATTTTCTAATTGCCAAGGAGGGCACTTTTAAATTGCACAATTTTTTCATGAGACACGTTGTAGCTATCAGAGGCATATTGCCACTTACATCCAACCTACCCATAGAGCAGGGCTCACAATTAGTCATAAAAACATTTAAACATTGCACCTTGATATTTCTTAATCTTCAATCTTTATTTCCAGCTTGATAATTAATATTTTGGTGTAACAATAGCTGGATTCCATTGGTGTGATGTGCAATTCATTTCAAATTTGAATGTTTACAAATGTATTAATTTGCACATTCTGATTTGTTTTGTTTGTGTGAGGGAAGTGAATTCTCTAGTTAAAAAAGAGAAAAATTCTTTGAGCTAAAATGAAAGATGACAAGCCAGAGAAGAAGATACATTACATTGCAATTTTGTTTTTCCTTGTATTTCTTGCTATCAGATTTTGTATTTAGGCTACTAAAATTTAGAAACATTAATTTTGGAAGCCTGACTGAGCTACATTTTCCCCTATAGACTGTACAGTTAGAATAAACCATCTGGTCGACATTTATTTTGCCGTGATATTAATTAATTTATTCTATTGGTATGGAGACATTTTCTTCGATGAAAATGTGCTTGCTTATCACTGATTTTCAGCCATGTTGGCATCTGTAAAGCAAGTACAGTACATTACTTACAATTTTGCTGCATGTATTACACAAATGAGTACGCATATACAACACACATTTATAGCCCTTTTGTACATAATTCATTCACTTACTAAGTTTTCAAATGCTGGTTTCAGAAAAGTACCATAGGCCAGAAGCAATTGAGGCTCGGCATCAGATGCATTAAGATGCGTCGTCAAGACTGGAATGGGTTTGGGTGGATTCTCTCTGCTGCCCTCGCTGGTGACGTTGAGTACATGCTTTGGATGAAATGGCTTCTTAGTTTTGCTGCATCATAATTCCAAGGAAATGAAAGATCAAAATACTGGGTTAAAAATACTTACTAGAACATTTAACACAAGAACTAGCCAGTTTTGAAAGGCAACTACCTTTAAAGACAACATTGCGGAAGACCTGTTTATAAAATTAGAAAACTTTGCTGTCTGACATATATGACAGTGTTTGAATGGACAAATAAAACACCCTAGAACATGAAAGTTCAAACAGTTATGCTGTTATGTTGGCACATGAATTATTCTCAACCGATGAAAATTCTGCATCACAGCAATCTATGGGGGAAAACTGGAATGGTCCCTCAATGATTTTTATGATCATTTTGAACTGTCCCTCAATGATTTTTATGATCATTTTGAACTGTAATTTTTTCAGGGTTTCATTTTTAGACCTTATTAAAGACAGGAGTAGCATGGGGAATCATGTGGCTCACATTTTTTTAAAAATGGAAATATTGTTATTTGATGCCTTTAACACACTCTTTACCGGTATAGCATGACATGATGCATTCTTGATTTTAGCTGAAGTAACAAATGCCTCTGGCACTTTGTAATGATAATAATTACAGAGAAATGGCAAGATTGAAAGAAATTCTCAATTTTGGATACAATAATACAGACTATGTATACTGTTTAAAGTTTCTGCTGTTAAAATTTCACAGTCAATTACTTTCTCGTTAATGTCCAATTATCAGAAAATGTCTGTGATAGTAAAATTTGCTTTCTATGGGATCAATTTCCATCAGGGTCCTACTTACTGGTAAATAATGTTTGTTTTTCCTCACGTAAAAAAATTCAAGACAAATCCTTACAGGCTGAATATACACTCCAGCCAATGTATACATTGGTATACACTTCAACTCATTCAGTTTTTGAGGTCATTTTTTACTTTTACCAATGATGTCACTGCCCTTTTCATCATCATCATCATGATCATCATCTTCATCATCATATTATCATCATCATCACCATCTCCTTCATCATCATCTTCACCATCATATTATCATCATCATCACCATCTCCATCGTCGTCGTCGTCGTCGTCGTCGTCATCATCATCATCATCATATTATCATCAACATCAGGGCATTTCCGTGAATTATTGGACAAATCACAAATTATATAAATTGCTTTATCTTGAATCATATTACATTTTAATGGTTTGAATGGGTATGAATCATGAAGAAACAATGGATGGACATCATTTCTACTCTAAATTTTACATCTTCAACAGCACCCTCTAGGAGAATCAGAACCATACATGAAATACCACATGTGGGACTAGTGTGACTAAATCTCAGTTTTATGAAAAATTATCATTTATTCTGCAGTTTTTTTTTCATGCCAACAGCCTGTTCTCATTGTTTTGAAAATAATAAAGCCCCACATATGCATACTAAATCTGAAAAAGACATGAATAAACGCAAATTTGTGTGGATGGACAAAATGTAACATAACTAACCGTAACGTAACTAACCGTGTTTTTGATGTTGTAGTTAAAAATGAAAAGATTTTTATCAATACGTTATATATCAAATGACTTACCAAGACACCAGAAATAGCATGAATACCACAGTTTGTTTCAGTTGAAAACAGGTTGAGGAAACTTTGAGGACAAAGACTTGTAATTTTTTTCCATGTCCTTTTTATGTAACGTAACTAACCATAATTAAAGTTCGTGTTATTACCCACTAAAACACATCTCATGATTTTGCTTGATGTTGTGCAGTAGGTGCCAGTCCAGAGAACTGACAGTACCAAAACAGAAAAATAATATCAAAGCATATTCATGTAAGAGCCAAATGTTGAGTAAAGTTTGTCATAAAGTGTAACGTAACTAATCATGGAATTGCCCATCACCATCTCCTTCATCATCATCATCATCATCATCTTCACCATATTATCATCATCACCATCTCCTTCATCATCATCATCATCATCATCATCATCTTCACCATATTATCATCATCACCATCTCCTTCATCATCATCATCTCCTACTTCATTATCATCATCATCATCATCATCATCATCATCGTCATCGCTCAAAATATCTACATTGATGTTGTTTCAGTGAACTAACATCACATCCAATATTATAATCAACTCACCCATTAAGTACCATATCGAATACCAGGACCTGACCAGTCTGTGTAACCACTGAAGCATATACAACCTGTAATACATAAAGAACAAAGCAAAAGAATTGATGTGAGAACGTATCAGTACAGTACTACGTACGTACAGATAATTGTTTTACAGTGAAATTTCAGCACTGAGACAGCAGGGGAGGATTAGAGAGTAGAAGTGATGACATCAAACTGGTTCAGAAATATGTGTTGACAATAGCCAAACCATAACTCAGTGCAACTGCAGCTCTATTATCATTATTATTAATCATCATCATCATCATCATCATCATCATCATCATCATCATCATCATCATCATCATCATCATCATCATCATCATCATCATCATCATCATCATCATCATCATCATCATCATCATCATCATCATCATCATCATCATCATCATCATCATCATTATTATTATTATTATTATTATTATTATTATCATTATTTATAAGCTGCGCTTTTCCCAAGATGGCCCAAAGCGCTTAGAAGAAAAATTACACAAAGTTTAAAATAAAAATATACAATTCTAAAAATCTGGGTGAGAAAAAAGAAATGTTTTAAGTGCCTTTTTGAATGAAGGGACAGATGTTGATTGCCTGACTGGTAAAGGTAACCTATTCCAATATTTTGATGCAGTTATAGAGAAAGTCCTATCTCCAGCCAGTTTCCGTATGATGTTGTATGTAAGACGGAGTGGGTCGCTGGAAGATCGTACGTTCCTACAGGTAGAAACAACCAGCTGTGATGTTCTGCACCTGGTTCCGCTATTGCCCAAACATAGTGTAATCTAGACATGAATTGTACAATTACTTACCGAGTCAGTTGTTACACAGATGTCAAAATCAACAGGCTCATCAGGAACAGCAAATGAGGCCAATGATGTTTTATCTTTGGAGTCAGACTTGATTTGCCTACGAGAATTTGTTAAACATGATAATAAGCATCATAGACAAGTTCAATGATTCATATACAACAATTAGAGAGCATTAAAGACACGATATAAAATTGTATAAGACCCGTTTAAAAAATTGTCGAGCTTTGCTATCTGACATACCTGACAGATTTTGAATGGACAAAAAAGAAACACCCTGGAACATTAAAGTTCAGACAGTTATGCTGTCACTTGTACAATATGTACAGATCAAAATTGGCACATGAATTATTCTCGGCCAATGAAAATTCTGCAACACAGCAGTCTATGGGGGGAGGGGGAGGGGGATTGGAATGGTGTCTCAATAATTTTTACTTTTTTGAAGTACTTAATGATCATTTTGAAGTAGCTTTCTTTCAGGGCATCATTTTTTTGACCTTATCAAAGACACTAGGAGTATGCGGAATCATGTACTTAGCTCAAGTTTTTTTAAATGGAAATAATTTATACAATGCCTTTAACTCTTCGTTGGTTCTCTTCACATGACTGCACGTCCATTGGCTGGTTATCTCTGCAAATTAATGCACTTCACACAAATCAGAGATGCCACAGGGAGCATTGCAAATTCCCTGAAATACATATGTGAAAGAGTGTAAGAGCCCGAGGGAGCGGTGGGAGCTTTTTTGTTATTCAATGTTGAAATATGGGTTCTGGTGCATACCTAGGGTATTTTTTCCTTTTTCTACACGCATTATTCCTATGTTTGAGTATTGGGTACTTAAATCATATTGTAATCAGCTATACAGATGCTTATACAATTTGAACAAGTTATATAAAACATACATAGTGGTAAATTGATCGTCCCATAATGAAGCAAACATGGAAAGCTTAACCCAGGGCTCGACACTAGCGGTGGCCCGGTGGCCCGGGCCACCAAAATTGGATGTCGGGCCACCACAATTCCAAAATATGGAGGTTTTGGTGGCCCGATCGGGCAAGTAAAAATTTCGAAGTGTCAATGTGATTTTTGTGATAAAAATTAATGGATTACCTTGCGTGTCAATTTTCCTAAAATCGGCGAGCAAAGATCAGCGCCGCGCTGCTCCTAACAAAACGGAGAATGCAACTACAAAATCACCTCCGTCGGAAAATTATCGGGAGCGATTTTCAAAATGATTAATCTAAAAAATCGCCCCCGCGAAATTTACAGCTAAATATATTCTTTATTGCCAGCAGTTAATATAGCCTAGAATTTCCTTAAAAAATACCAAATCAGTACAAGAAATAAATGGTCATTTTTGCTGAGCAAAGGCTAGCTAAAAATCTGGCAATTTCTTGCTAGTAATGTGATTTCCAAAGACGCAAAATTAGCGGGCCTGGGAAGGAAGCAAAGTCAAATTATTTACAGAGGCAGTGCACTTCCTACTAATTCAGGAAGAGAAGGCAAGAAAAGAAAATGAAGATCACCAATAATTCTCGCAAGAACTTTAAAGATATTGGAAATAATTCAATAAAGAATTACTGCAAGTAGCAGAGAAGGTGAGCAGAATGTTTAAAATGACATTTTTTAAAGTTCTACAAGTTGCATAGATATCGGCAAATTCGCGCCAGTTAGCTCCTCAGCAAATGCGTAGTCCCACATGTTTTAAATGGTGTGGTAAAAATCGTATTTCAAGCTCTAACTTACGATTTTGGTGGTAAATTTCTGCACTTGAAAGTGATAAATTCAACCACAGATATGTCACAGGATTGTAAGAAATTATGTTTCTGAAATTCTAACCTGATTTTTGGGGGGCGTTGGGTCAAAAAGTGGCGAATTTGGAGCAGCTGGAAACAACCTCAATAGGCTACCTAGCCACTGAAATCTAGCCTTGGCTGGCGGCTCAGAGAATGGCCAGATACGGTGTCTTGTTCACTGGCTTGCCTGGCGGTCTGGCTTAGCTGGTCTGTTTCTCTTGTGTTCCCTTTTATGAAGAACTTCGTTAATTTAAATTTTCAAGTTTTAGAAGGAGTGTGTCTTGTCAGAAAATCATCTCAAATGATTTTGAATAAGAACCAAGTAATAATTTAAGCAATTAGGGGAATGAAATAAACACTGAAATGTTACATTATTTTGTTTATTTTCACTTTTTATTTTCAAATATTTTTCATTAGGTTTATAAAAAAATTGTGTGCATTCACATATGAGGGATACATTTTGGGATACCTCGTGAAATTTTTATTGCCTCCATATGCATAGTATAGGCCTACTGTTGCTGAATTCGTAACATGATATGAGTTACACAAATTCAAACACTGATATTGAACATAATTGATACCAAGTGAATGATTACGTAAACATACATCACACACAGAGTATTATTTTTTTCGGGCAAGCAAAACTTTTAATGATGAAACTATGACATACATTGTGTTTGTTTCTATTTATTTATTACACTGTACACATGCAAGAAAAAAAAAAGATTCTCACAAAATTTGCTAGGAGACTCCAGATCATTCCCAATCATGAATGTCTGGCACAAATTTTTAGGCCTGAGAACCTATTTTTCTACTAAAGTATCATGCAAGAGCAAATGTACAAATTTTTCTTTGTGTTTTGGGGGCCACCAAATTCAATTTCGGGGCCACCAAAAATTGAATTTAGAGGATGTTTAGTCGGCCCGACGCGGGCCACTAAGAAAAAAAGTTAGTGTGGAGCCCTGCTTAACCCATTAGCAACTGAAACGCCCGAAACTGCCCATCTTATTACTCCCTAAACCGCCCAAAACCGCCCATCCGTAAAATGCGCTCTAGTATCCATTGTACGCCCGTCTTTAGTGCACCGTTGAGGGCAATATTGCTGTACCTTCCAGGAAACCATAAGCCATTTTCTACAGAATGTTCAGTGGCTAAAGGGTTAAGGTGTTTCAGCTGCAGCCGCTAGCCTTTACCAGGCAAGTTCAGAATGTGTGCTGTGTTGGGGTGTTAGCAGCTGCAGCCAGACATTGTAAGTTTTCCAAGTTTGCTTCAATGTAAGACAACCGGTGCATTCTTACATCCCATTCTTACAATCAACCTTTCCCATTCTAAAAATCAAATATTTAATAATAACAGAGCCCCATACGCACCAAACATTAAGTATCCTATCACTGACAGCTGACGACAGAAAATAAAGTCCCTCGACGGATTGTAAAGGATCTTCCCTCGCATTAGTCTTTCCTCCTAATTGGGGAAGTATCCTTAGTCTTGTCACTGGACTAGCATGGCCTGTGAATTTCTGGAGGAAAATATTCAAAAAGACAAAATGTATGAGTACGATTCACAGTGTTGTAGAGCTAACCCAAACTTACTTGCAAATAATCTATACAATGGAAAAGAAACAATAACAGAACAGTTCCTTTCTTCTGTGATAACAATTAGCCAACATTACCTAAGTAGTGGAGAAGCGAACTGTATTCCTTTAACCCCAAATTTATCACAGCATGTATGACTATAATTGCTAAAATGATTCCTGACTCTCAAGAAATAAGGCAGTTAATAATTGCAAGTGTTCGTGTGCAGATTAAGATAAGGTCAAGAGCTAGAAGCAGTTATTATTGTTCTTTTTCTACTATGCCTTACTCCCATGTGGAATTGTGTATACACATGTAATGCTTTACTGAATTACTACTACTACTACATGTAAAGAGTTCGCAGTAAAATAAATTACAAGAATTTGTATGTGAGTATAATCTATCATTACAGAAAACAACCACAATGTGATAAACATTCAAGAAAAACAATCTAATGTATGTGTTTTTCCATAATGTACTTTCTATTTCAGTA
>JZLH01S0246403.1:1141-15542 GCA_001188425.1 Eucidaris tribuloides
TGGAAATATCCGTTTGAGAGGAGTCATTTTTGACAGTTTTCTTCTCTTGACTTTACCTTGATTCGCCACTGTCCGTAGTTTCCATTTTCTTCTTCTTTTTCTTTGTTTTAGCCTCATCTCCATTCCCCTTTGCTTCCTTTGTGACATCTTTTAATTTCTTCTTTTTGGAAATTTTCCTAACACCTACATTAGAGTCTTTAGCATCTGCTTCAGTGGTTTGTTTCTCACAAACAAACTCTCTGTTTATCACTGACACATCACTTGGGCTGGATTTAGGCTTTTTCTCAGTTTTCTTTGTTTTCACTTTCGCTGAACTGCTTTGTTTTAAACTTTTTGTAACATCTGCTTTTGTGCTGACAACTTTTGGAGACTTCTTCACTTTTTTCTTTGCGGGTTCACTGCCATCACCAACGGCTGAGTTTGCCAGTTCATGTGTGCTTCCACCTTCTGTACCTTCATCGTGCTTGCGCTTTTTCTTCTTTGTCTTCACCGTGGGAACATCTTCATCTTTACTCACTTTTGTCTTTTTCTTTTTTACTTTATCTTTCATATTATCTGGAGATTCATCTTCCAAATTTACTCCCTTTTTCACTTTTTTCTTCACCACTTTCACTTGACTTTTATTTTTTCCACTCTCCAATACAGGTGTTTGAACTGAATTCAGTTCAGATAAAGGCGTTCCTTCATCCTTTTGTTTCTTCCCCATATCTGACTTGTCATTGGGTTTACTCTTGTTTGTTGCATTCTCTTTCTGCTTTTTCACTTTTTTCTTTGTACTTTTACCATTGCCCGTGGCAGACACTTCTTTCTTTTCAGATGACGCCTCACTACCATTATTACATAATTCAATCTTATGCCTGTTCTTTCGTTTCTTTTCAGGCGACAAGGTATGACTGATATCACTACTTGAAAGTGCACTAGAATCTCCTTTATCCTCAACATCCACTTTCTTTCTTTTAAGTTTCTTCTTTTTGTCATCTTTAATCCCTTCAGCCATCTGACCCGAGGTAGAACTTGTCAGACTTTTTGCTTCATGATCTCTTTTCTCACCATATCCCACTTTGCCAGGTGCTACAGTATTACCTGTCTGTGCATTCTCACCACTCACCTCACTTGTCTTCCTTTCAACAGTTTCCGAGACAGTTAAATTCTGACTATCAGAACTTGACTTTTCAGTATCATTTTGCTTTTGTTTCTTTTTCCTCTTTTTCTTATCCTTCTGCAAAATATCACTAGTGTCCGAATCATGTTTTTCTTCCTTCACTGATTTTTGCTGAAGCTTTACTTTCCCTGAACTATCGGCAGTACCATTTAAATTGTCAGAGAAATGTTCTTTTGATGCTTCTTCTTTACCCCTCCCACTTTTCAAAGCTGTCTCATCAGAAGAGCTACTTTCCTTGTTAGACTTACTCTTTTCTTTGTGTTTTCTTTTCTTTGTACTGTCTTTGGTAACGTCCATATCAGTGAGATTGTTGGACAATTGTTCTTTTGTCCCTTCTTGTCCAGAATAGACACCTGCCAATGCCATCTCTTCTGGAGACTCAGCATGAGCATTTTTCTACATCACCATCCTGTTCTAGTCTTTGATTTTGTTTCCAAGGAACTGTTACCATCTGCCAAACTTTCCTTGCTGTCACCATTTGTTGATTCTGTTGTTGTTTTGGTTTGGAGATCAGTTTCAGCTGCTTGAGTTTTCTGGTCTGGGCATGATAGTGTGGCAGTATTGTCTTTGTTGGGATTCTCAGAACCATTTACTTTGTCCTATATTTTGATAAATACAGAAACAGGTAAATAAGGACAAAATACGAATAAAGATGGTCTCCTATAGATATACAGAAACTTGTTCTTCTTTTACCATTTCTGTACACCCATTGCTACATTTACAGATACCACGTTCAATCAACTATAAACTATTTAGAACAATTTGTCTCATTGTTGGTCTAGCAGTGTTGTGTTTTATTCTCTCAATAATGGAGCTGCTCCATGATCATACACAGAGTAAAACAAAAGTATGAAGGACAATCATTTCTCCCTGCAAACATTTCAATCATTAGAACTATCATTTTCTTTGACATCGTCAACATACAATCTCATTATTTTTTTCTGTTGACACAACTACAATTGAACTTCCCAATCATGTCACTAACCTTTAAAATCACTTTTATTTAAATTGAAAACTTCATCCAATCCTGCTTTTGGACCCCATAAATTTTGATTATATAATTACTATTTTCGCGCAATATGACAATCACTTCATGACTTTTTTCCCCGCGAGCCTCCCGCAACTTTTACGACCAAATTTGCGATGCCCGGGTATGCGGTTCCGAAGATACGCACAATTTTGTACATGAATGTCGCACCAAAATTTGCTCAAAAACATGATTTTGTGTACAATTTCAATACACATTGTGTTTTCAGCCAAATATCATAAATGTATTAATATTTTTGCTTTTACTGATTCAAATTACTTAGTTTTATGTTGTTTATGATTGCATAAGTGTTACCAACAAATATCATCGAAAAAACAATGAAAACAAAAGGTCAAAAAACAAAGAAATACATAAGAAATTGCAAAAAACAATAAAATACATAAGAAATTCATCTGATATCGCAATTTTTTGAAGAACATTTGCTTAGAACACCACAAAGGGTTTCTACACCAAAAATTAGCACATTTGGAGATTCATTTAGTGAATTAAAGCAAAAAGTATGATTTCACAGATTAATTATGCATACACTAGCATAATTAACTAAAAACAATTTTCATGAAAAATTGTGTAAATTAGGTCTTGGGCGATGTGCGTGCCAATTGTCGCGATCGCTCGGTCGACGGCCATATGATCTCCCAAAATACCCCGGCCCAGATAGGGTTAACAGATTGACAGCAGGATCTAAACAAATATACTTGGATATCATGTAAAATTAGCTATTTTTTTCAAGTAATTGAAGTAATCTAATATTAAAGGTATTGGGTAACATTTACCACAGTTACAAAAATCTGAGCCGCATGATTCCCCATGCTACCAGTGTCTTTGATGAGGTCTGAAAATGAAGCCCTGAAAAAATTGTATTTCAAAATGATTATTTAGTGCTTTAAAAAAGTGAACATCGTAAGTTGACCAGATTCACTTGTCCATTTCCTCCCATAGACTTACTGTGTGTACACCTAGGTTAATAAAACTCGCCCAGAGTTTTATTGTTTATTCATGTATAACTTGCCATTGGCAGTGTAACTTTCCAAACTTTTGTATTCTAGGGTGTTTATTTGTCCATTTGAACACTATTATGTAGCTCAGATATCAAAGTTTGACAATTTTTTAAATTGAAGCTCCACAATGTTAGCCTATCACTTTAATGCCCTCCTGCTGAGAGCATACACTAACCACCTTCCACCAGTTGGGTGACTTAAATACCAATCCCTCCAATCCCAACACTCACCTGCTTTTCTGCAGCACAGCTGAAGACCTGCCAGATTTGTTCCATGACTTTAGGATTGTGGACCTTGACACTGTTTCTCACGAAGTTCTGAGCAGAAAAAGACCAATGAATGAATGAATGAATCAATGAATCAATGAATGAATGAATGAATGAATGAATGAATGAATGAATGAATGAATGAATCAATCAATCAATCAATTAACCAACCAACCAACTAATTAATCATCCATTATATCACTTGATTTTTCAATCAACACATTAATAACTCATTCAATAATCTGTTGATGAAATGCACAATATATTTTCAATCTGTTTCTACTTACTATGAGTGAATAATAACATAGAGCAACGTGTTTCATACTATGTAGAGAGTAGAGTGCTTTTATCTATGACCCAAGTGAAAGTGAAACACTTACCCTATTTCAGGAAGTTCTTGAAGGTAATTATTAACTGTTTACTTCTATACTGACATGCATTCTGACACTGATGAAAATGGGATATCTTTTTTAAGAAATAAAATTCAAGTCCACCAGGAAATTATTTTTTAAACACTCCCATGAAAACAAGAGCCCTGCCCCCCCCCCTCCACATCCTGCTCCAACACTAATTTCAACTTTATAAGGGTCAGTCACAGCATCAAGTATTAACTTATTGTGACATCCTTGCAGCCTTTCCCTTTAAAGGCATTGTATAACAATGTTTCCAGTTTAAAAAAAATTGAGCTACATGATTCCCCATGCTACCAGTGTCTCTGATACGGTCTAAAAATGAAGCCCTGAAAAAATTGCAGTTTAAAACGATCACTAAGTGCTTTAAAAAAGTGAAAATGATTAACAGACCATTCCCGTTTTCCCCCATAGACTGCTGTGTTGCAGAATTTCCTATCGGTTGAGAATAATTAATGTGCCAATTTGTATCTGCACATATTGTACTAGTGACAGCATAACTGTCCAAACTTTTGTGTTCTAGGCTGTTTATTTGTCCATTCAAACACTGTCAGATATGTCAGATAGCAAAGTTCGATAATTTTTTGGATCTTCCACAGTGTTATATAGCGTCTTTAAGAGAATATCACATTATTCACAAAACTTACAATGTAAATAATCTAATTACTGTTCACTGTATAGTAAACTAATTAATGCACACATCATATCACCTGTAAATAGTTTTAGAAAATTTATTATTTTTTTCTAATCTTGAAAAAATGTGATTTATGTTACTATGTGAAAAAAGTTTCAGAAACAAATTAAAATTGAAATTAAGAGATATGTACATGCATGCTTGCTACTCTAAGTCAAACAGATATTTTTTTATTACTTATAAGGAAACCAATTTTTATGTGCAAATCCATCTCCACTGACACATGATTTATAGTCACGTTATCAATGAGTACATATTTTCAGAACATTATTCCTTGCAAAACTTTGATTTCCCAACATTTATTGTTTACAGTAATTGAAAGAAAATGACCATAATTTGATGAAATAACATTTCCAAATACAATCAAACTGTGACAGACTTTGAAGCGTAATGTCAGTAAGACGTGCCTATGGTATATATGTACGCTCACACAGATGTATCTGTAATTACAAAAAACAAACTTTTTCCTCAATCTTTGTGTATTCTAAAGTTGATCCTTACCTCAAATTTGGCCTTTTTTCGAGGAATGTTGGGATACTCTGCAATTCTTTCTAACAGATTCTTGATCTGGCTGTTCACATTGCCTGCACTGCACGACTCACGCACACGCTGTAATAAATTTAATTCAAATTTACTTTAGTTTTGAAATTTTTTTCACGCAAATGGCAATTTAAAGGTTAGTGACATGATTGGGAACACTTGAAAGTGCCTCAAGAACCAAATGAGTTGAATTATATACCAACTATACAGCAGCTGGAGTGGATCTCCCAACTGGAAGGATTTGTCTCTAATTTGTTTACTTAAGGAGAATCAAGCATGAACACTAATTCTATCAGGGCACAATAAAAATAGGACCCATAGAGAGCCACACAGCAGGTTTGTCTGCCATGAGGGATATTGACATGAGTAATTTTAGAATTAGTCAACGTTTGACTACAAGATTTTCACAGGAGAATCTCTGCATAGTTTACTTGATTCTAGAGTACTTTAAGCCCAAGTTGAGGACTACCCCCAATCATGTCATTTACCTTTAACAAGATTTTTTTATGTTTCATAACATAAATACATGTACAACCATGGAGCTCCATGGTACAACTAAATTGGGAAATTTTAGTAGGTTTGATGTAACATAATTATAACTGAAAATTGGCTTGCTCTTGTGTACAGAATGAAGACTTTATCCAGTGAGTTGGTCAACAATTTCAAATATCATTTCAAATTTTCGTAGAAGTCATGTCCAAGCACACAAGAAATCTGTACAATTTAATACATCTGCAATTTGAATTTGGATTTCAAATGAAGGGTACATCACACAAGTGAATCATTTTGAAAAATTAAAAACTTTTCTTTTTGAAAGAAAAACATTTAAGGTAACTCAGATGTAGGTAAGTACTTGTAACATCAAATCCTTCACTTTTTTTTCTTTTGCACTATTTTGGCAAGGAAATCCACAACAATTATTTATTATCTTTGTAAGTTTGTATAAAACACATGTACAAACTTCCTCATTTAATCATTTGTAAAGTTCTGCAGATTTTGGCTGAAATTTTGCCTGTAACCATAACTTCATAGTTTACATTTTCCCCAGCACTTTGATTCGTTATCAGTAAACCGAAGATTGGGCTACCAAATTTCATGCTATTTCAATTTTTGGTAGCCTCGGGCATCTGGACTAATGCTAATTCTGTGTCCTGCACATGTTTTCTTCACCTTACCTCAAGCCATTGAGCCTGTTTTGCTTCGCCTTTGTTTGGTTTCTGTGGAGCTTTGTATCCCTTCCCTCCATACTTCTCATTTTCAGAGATGCACTGAGTGTGCTGCTTGTATGCGTCACCACTATGGATACAAAGACAGGCAATAGTAAAATTATTTATTCAATACCATTATAATACATGTAATAATCATAATCATCCTCATCATAATATTACTACTACTTCTAGTACTACTACTACCGGTACTACTTCTACCACCACCACCACTACTATACTACTACTACTACATGTACTTCTACCACCACCACTACTACTACAACTACTAAACTAACAAAAAATGGAGTGAAAATGATGCTGAAGGTGCTAAGGTGCTTCCGATGACCCCTTAGTGTTGTATTAGATCAAAACATTTTACACAAGAAGAGTTTTTAAACATGAGAAGCACACTAAAAACATAACTTTTACAGCTTTGTAACCTAGCTACGATACAGTGCTGAAAAAAAAATCAACAAATGGCAGATTTGTATTTGGTATACCAGGGTGTGGTGTTGTGTATGAAAAGGTGAAAAAAGAATGTCTCTTAAAGATTGTGTCAGGGATGTGCAAGTCCATTACTTCCCTTCATTATCCATACCAAACGGTAGTTTAGTACAGTTTACAAATGGTGTGTTGAAAGTTTGAGATCCATACGTCATGAATTTGTTGTTTTATGAGAAAAACTAATAACGACATGTTACCAGAATGTTGTTCTTTCTGTGAGTTTCAATTTTGCTCAAACTGCGAATCGTGGTTACTGTGCACCGTAACAAGACGAGCGCAGCCCTCTGATTGGTTAACGGCTATTCCCTGCGCGACCATTGGCTAACGGCTGATTGGATCCAATTCATTGGAAGCGGCACTGTCACGTTTTGACGGTCCAGGCGGATTGATTTAAAATATTGGTCCTGACGCAAATGGAAAAAGGATGAAGTTTAAGCGTCCAAGATTTTAACCAAAACTCAATATTTTAGCACCGCCAAGTCTCTATGAGAGGTGTTTATTTATATAATCTTCACATTGGATATGATTTCAGCTGATTTGATTCATAAAGATGTTTTTTGACATGCAAATCAATGACACAATCTTTAATGCCCTGAAAAATCACATGCTCCACTCTTACATTTTTTGGGAGAAATGGATAAAAAAATCCTTGAGGCCCCCTCCCACCCACCCCTTGACAGATTTGTGGGACAACAGACACAATTTACATTTTAGAAAATGGAAATCCTTGGTGTTTTCACAAGCCAGTTCTATACTTACTAGAAATCCTTGCCACAGTCTATGCAGGAGAGGACTTCACACTGTCGACACTGTGTTACATAGTGCTTCTCCACCTGGGCCTTCTTTATCGACTGCCCACACGCATTGCATGTAAAAACACCATATTTAGGTGCTGGTCCGTTTACAGAAAGTGAAAACGATTTTCATGAGCTACCTGTAATTAATGAGAACAAATAAGACACTATGATGCCTTGTTGTAAAAGGTTGGGTCATATTTTGCAAAATAGCAGGTAGATTTCTCCGTTATCAGAACTTCAACCACAGCCACCTAGAAAAAAAAATTCAGTTTGAATAATTAATATTTTTTAACCTCCCATGAGTACGGAGTCCCAGGTTGAAAAATATAAAGTAAAGTAAAATAAAATTTTAATAAATTATTCCCCAGGATAGATGGTTATCAGTTTAACAGTTTTGATAAACTATTCCCAGAACAGATGGTTATTACTGTCTATTAATATGACTAAAGACCAGCTGCACACTTTACACTCTATTATTAGTCTAGAATGTTGAAGTTGAACTTATGAACCGACATTGATGCACCCTGCGCTACCCCAGGGTACTAAGGAGCTTTCGCTTGAGTGGACATAGGCGTCGTCCACGTTGACCACTGATGCATATCCATCAGGTGACTTTGCATGTCATCCATTGTCCAAAACAATAAGATTTTAGATTTGTTCATCTCAGGTGATGTGGACTGTGATGTGGAGAATTTGTAATCACAGCTCTTGCCAGTTGCCAGCACTGTGCATGTGTCAGGTTGTCTTATACGTCCACTGCCTGTGAGGACAACGCTAGTTTGGGCAATTTATCTTTGTCCTCACAGACAGTGGACATATGAGACAACCTGACAATGTGCAGTGCTTGCAAGAGCTCTGATTTCATATTCTCCACATCAGTCCACATACCTGATATATAAGATTGACTTGTTTTCGACAAAGGGTGACATGCGAAGTCACCTGATGGATATGCATTACTGGTCGACCTGAACGACGTTCACGTCCACTCAATAGAAAGCGCCTTACTGTTTGTTGAATGTTGTACCCCAGTGCACCGCGTTGTGTAGAATCGTCTTGTGTCGAAAAATGTATTTTCTCTGGTTATGAACACTGGTATCAGTGGTTATGATGCAGAGGCTGTGCAAGTGCACAACAAAAGTAAAAAAGACATACACTTAACAGTGTGGTGACAATTAAAGCTAGTTTATTTTTACAGCTTCAAACCATGAAATTTTTCAGTTTTTGTAACCCAGGGCCTACGGTGCTAAAAAAATAATTCAAACAAAATGGCAGCACCGAGAACTAATGGGGTAGTCCAGAGCAAAAGATGCTTTATTACCCCTTAGCTCGCAATCGCAGCCCTGACCGTCTCCCTCTAAATACGGGACCAACCTCACGCCGGTCATCCACAGCGCACGGCAGAAATTGCACCTGCACACCACTGTCTGCAATGCTTGAAGCTAGTGAGCAGGCAACGTGCGCCCGTCACCAAGCAAAAAGTCGCCCGAAGGTTTGTCCACACGAAGATTTCACTGACAGGGCGAATTATCAGTAAGTTGAATATCCAAATTTAAACTCAAAATTCAATGACTTTTGAAAAGGAGCGTGTTTCCACTGAAATGTGATAAAATTACAGCTTTTTTACAAGGGCGACGGTCTTCCACATACGGGTCGCTCCAGGCGAACAAAATGCGGATTTCTATTGGTAGCCACCAAGGCCGCAGGCCTGGATATATGTCATTACACGGCTGTTAGCAATCCTGATGAAACAATATGTAAACTCAAATGCGTGCTGAAATTGTGACACCGTCATGGACTCATCATTACATTAGAAGATCGAGTTGTCCTTGTTTTATCACGTGATACAACGATTCTGTAATTTCAAAGAGTATAGATCTACAGAAGGGCGTAGGCTGGGGGGGTGCACTGGGTGGCATGTGCACGCCCCCGCCCCCCGCCCCCCCACCGCAGAGCCATAGGAGTCCCGCCCTGGCAAGAAAAACGAAATTTTGTACCACTTTTTCTGCTTTCACATCTGATTACACATTCAATTTTTAGTTCACTTCGCCTAAGATGTGCACCTCCGCCATGTCACTTTAGTTGCACCTCCCAAGAGTGCACCTCCGTGCCCAACCAGCCTACGCCTTGTCTACACTAATGACATATGTCGAGTTGATAACAACTTCAATTAACATACAAGACCAGAGGTCGAAGTTAATCAAACTCTTCACCAAACCATCGACGACTAGAAGCTGCAAAGAACATTTTCAGCAGAGGGAGAGAGTAATGTAGATCCAGGAAGGTATGATAGGCGAGCTCCTTGGACTTGTTAGATCTAATCACGAATCCGGAGCAGTTTGCCTGCTAATGTTAATAAAATTTATACTGATAAACACCGCAAGTACAACTGGAGGGGGGGGGAATTTACATTCTCTGCTCCTCAAACGCACGTAAAATATGATTAGTTCTTAGGAGTTGTCTAACATACGAGTTACACAAACTTCAGGCCGGAACACCCCACGACACAGTACACGGACCAATCCTCTAGCTTTGAAGTTTGAACGACAGTCGACTGTGATGTGATGATGACCATGGCAGATTTCACGTAAATCTAACTTGATGATAGATCTAACAGTCAAAATAGTAACAGGTTTGCCGTCGCACGAGCTTAGAGGCTAAATGTGCATAAATTGTTCATTAGGCAATTTGGTTAATTCGCTGTGCGGTGGTAAGCTCTGGCTGACACCCTGATTTTATGGAAATCAATAGCCTAACCGAGGCCCGAGAGTAGTTGCATGTGTAAATGGTGCGGCTAGTCCATGCAGGCAAATCTGATGTAGGAAATTAATGAGATTGAACACATTACAATTGGCAAAGCGCTCAACGATTGCCATATACATAAAATGAAACGTTAGCTTCATAGACCCATACAAAAAGGCACAGTACTGTGGGCTAATCACGGTTTAACAATTTTAATAATATAGATCATATTCTAACTCAAATTTACCAATTAGTCTTGTGTGAGATGCGTCGCCGTCGACTCGGACTGCGAGACTCCCAAGCACGTACAATGCAGGGCTGCACTCAAATTTTGATTTTCCCCCTATGGCGCATGCGTGATTTTCCCTACGGACACTCACTTTCCCCTAGCCTAATTAACATATTTTCCCATACGAACTATGTTTTCTCCTACAAAATCGACTTTTTTTCCTACGAAGGGTATGTTTTCCCAAAAAAATAAGCCTTAAAAATGCAAATAAATTGATCACGATTTCCTCGCCGAAGACGGTCAATAACTGACGGAAATTCTGTGAAGATTCGTACGGGAATATTAAGAATAATTTTTTGCAGATTTGGTCCAACAATCCCCTACATTCCCCGGCTAAACAAAAAATCGTCAAAACCCTACGTTTCCCCTACTGAAGTCTTTTCACCCCGTAGTGTATCCCTACAACCTACGCAGTGGCCAAAATCCCTACGGTAGGGGATTTCCCCTACGAGTGCGCAGCCTTGGTTAGCATGGCTCAGGCGCTGGCTTCAGGTTGCCGAGGTTTTCCGATTATTAAACGACCAAATTACACACCAAAATACAGTGAAATTAACGCGCAAATTTGCATTTGGGCAGGCAGGGCAAGCAAGCCCGAGATGTGGGTTCTGCATGATATGTCCGCAGCCGAAAATTTTTGGAGTGCCGCACTTTCGTGGGCAGCCAGATTTTAGCACACTTGTTTCATGAAAGCCCGTGAAGTAGGCTACTTAGCTTGCAACCAAAAAAGGCGTAAATCCACTTTTCATGCAAATGAGTTATAAGCACGCAGTATTTGGCTTGCTTACATCTTGTCGCAGTTTACAGAATAAAATTTGGACAGCTTAATTGCACAGATTAAGTACCTAAAATTGCATGTTTGAAGTTTCATTTTCCCATAGGCGTGTGTACAAATTCCGGCAAAGAAATGCCATTTTCTCCAAATTCATCTCGGCAAATTCATTTTCTCGCAAAAGTGATTTAGCGCCTTTTTGTTGCAAGCTCTTCATTATGCACACACACTAGCTTTTTGGATTCCTTGTTGCTACATATTTTATTGAGAATCGTCCGGGAAATCGGGTTTTTCATGATTTTTTTTAGGATATGTCATTGAAATTGCCCTCCCCGCCACCCCCAAAAAAAAAAACCGCGAAAAGACGTTTGACGTGCACTTTTGAATTCTACAATGGCCAATACGATATGAAAAACCCAAAATAGGTTTTTTTTGCCGAGGGGGGGGGGGGGCGGGGGGAGGGCGGGAGGGGTGTCACTTTCGCCACACCGGTCTGCTACCACCCGTGTCCAATCAGCCTGCAGATGAATGTACCCTGGCCTCAACGGTGTAAGCCCCATAACCAAACTTGCAAGCCTTAATGGCGTAAATACATGAGAAACAGCTACTCTAAGTGGCGTGACTCCTAATAGGGCCTAAGGATATCCACTAAATTGATACCTGGTAACAGAGGAGAAATCACTAAGTTTGATACTTTACCAATTGTCCGTGCTCATCTAAAATATTATTGTAAGCATTGGCAAGAACCCGAAGAGCTTTCACTTATATAATTCATAAATATTTTTCCTAATTAACAACCGTTCATTTGGAGAATTAGTTATTACATCTACTCAAGGCTCTCTAAATTGCACTCCTAAATGACGTAACCAAATTAGTAAATGCCTAAAATGGCGTGACATGCTGAAGAAAAGGCTAACCTTTAAAGGCAAGTTTAGTTTCGGCGATTTTTTTTATTTCGAAAGGTTTTATGCCCAAAGGTGCATAGCACCCAATAAAAAGATATCTGAATGTCTTTAGTTAATTAATTAATAGAAAATCTCGGGGGGGGGACCCCCCCGCGGGGGGACACACACACCGAAAAAACACTACAGTACATTTACACCCACACAAATCAGTTTTGATTGTTGAAAATGATCCGTGTGAATCAAGGTTCCATTAAAAAGTGGGATAAGGGTTGATACGAAGTTACATACTATTCTGCAAATAGATTCCTATATGTGTATCAAGTACAAGTCCCTACTCAAAAGTATGCAAACACTACACTATATACGCATCGCATTTTGAGTTGAAGGGTCTTTCTACAATGATGTGCTAAAGAAAGTTTATAATTGGAAAATAACAAATTCTGAAACGAAATCAATGAACAATTGTTTTTCTTTCCTTCTCCATGGCGGATGAGATTATCAAATGCAGGCCCACCCATGGCAAGAGGGCCTGGAACATTAAAATGTTGACACGATTTTTTTGCTCCCTATAGGATTGGCGGGGTGTTTATTCACACTAGCATCGTAATTCGTTTCAAATTTCCCGTAAAATGGTTTGGAATGGCTTGGACCAGACTTCCAACATAACAAAAAATGCCGTTGTGTTCCCTGAACGGTCTCAGAAAGAAGCAGCCACGCCGCAAAGACGAAAGCGCGCTCCTATGCTTTCATAAATAGTGAATAAGGAGGATGAGGCTACTAATATAAAGATTGATGACCTTATTACCCTATCTTAATCTCAGAGAATGTACTAAAACGTCGCATTAAGCTAAATTTAGAGGTTTTTGCAAATAGCAATAATAACCGCCTTTTAGAATTGGAGAAGGAATAAGAAATTACAAATTGAGAGGAATGTTCTTTTTCTGAAATATGGGGGCGTACTCTCTTACTCACTATCCTTATGAAGATAGGAGCGCTTTCGTCTTTGCGCGTTGGTGTCTTCTTTCTGAGACCGTGTCAAAGGAACACAATGAACATTTTTGTTTGTTGGAAGTCTTTCCAAGCCATCCAAATTTTTTAGCGGGAAATATGAAAGCCGAATTAGCGATAGCTAGTGGTTGATTAACATCCCCACCCCTATAAGGAACGAAAAAATGTAAATTGTTTATGTTCCAGCCTCTCTGCGGCCCGTTGGCGGGGTGAACCTGCATTTGCATAATCTCTCCGCCATGGAGAAAGGAAAGAAAACAATTGTTCATCTGATTACCCCCCCCCCCCCCCCCCCCCGCCCCCCCCCCCCCCGCCCCCGATCATTTCAAAATAATTTGCTTAATTTTCCAATTATAAACTTCATTAAGGACATTATTAATAGAAAGACCCCACTTGCAACTAAAAGGCAATGCGTTATATTGCAATAGCTTTTGAGTAGGGAGGGTATATCGAGCCGTATAGTGGATACTGGGCAGCTGTGTCTAATCGGGAGAAAAATATTTCAGGCATTGTAATCTTCTCAAAAAGTGTATGTGTAATTTGGTATCATAATAAAATGCGATAAATCTGCTCTCCCTGATAAATTTCCTGCATTTAATTTATTTTTATAAAATCAAAAGCTTATGATTACGTTTGTGCATTCAGACAAAATCAACGTTTGTCCGACCGCACTTTTGTGCAATTGTCATGTCATAAAAGACAACTGAATTAGGGGTATTTGTTCTTAACAGAACTCATAATAAAACAAGTTACAAAATCAATAAACCGAATAATAAATGCATTTTGGTCTTTAATATGTTTCTTAATGATAATCTATTTGAATAAAAAAATAAATACAGACGCGACTTAATTTGAAATGAATATCTTGTTTGATATCTTTTGTTTAGCCAGACTGGCTTCACCATTAACAACTTTCCGAGGAAACTGTAATGTGCCTCAGGGGCATATGGTCAGATCCACAAGCTTTCGCCATTCATCTTCAACAAGCGAAGATGTGCTGTCTGAAGATCTGCGAAAAGACAATGGCTGAGGCGTGGAGAAGGCCTATCCAGCAATTCGAATTC
>JZLH01S0246426.1:0-12418 GCA_001188425.1 Eucidaris tribuloides
TTGACCGGGTTCAGCTGCCCATTTCCTCCCACAGACTTACTGTGTGTGGACCTAGGCTATTTTGTACTTGGCCCAAGTACTAATTGTTTATTCATTCATAACTTGCCAGTGCCAGCATAAATTTCCAAACTTTTGTATTCTAGGGTGTTTATTTGTCCAGTTAAGCACTACTATGTAGTTTAGATAGCAAATTTTGACATTGTTTTAAATATGAAGCTCCACAATGTTAGCCTGTGTCTTTAATCTTGATTGATTTTCGTTGGACAAAATAAACATCCATAGAAAATTAGCCATCATCATTATTTTTTAAAGTCTTGCTTTTTTTTCATTAATACGAAAATTCTTGATAAAATTGATGTCATTTTTAAACAACCGGACGTCAAGCAGAGCGACATTAATTCCATGGAGAGAAAATTTCCTGTGCACAATTACAACCATCCTGCTTTGGATCTTAATGGAGCTTTCACTACTTTACACTCGCCAACGGACTCCACCAGAAGCTCTCAATACTGAATTGTAAACTTTCTGCCGCCCGTGGCGCTACACTAAACAATTTCCGTCAAACATGCGTTTCTTCCTCCTCATTACTCATTCTTTCAGACAGTTCTTTCCCAAATCTACATCGTGTCTAAGAAATTCAGCTTGAATTCCTTTTTTGTTGAAATTTGACAGACCAAACGAGGACACGGGGTCGTCAGATATTTTCAAAATTAAAAAAAAGATGGTTGCAAACTCATGAATTGGAGGAGTACGTTGTAGTCATTTTGTGTCTTACTCGAGGTAAAATTGTTTTTTTTTTTTCATAATTTTGAGTCATTAATAATGTCACCAAGGGAAAGGGCTGAAATCCAAACAGTAAAGCAAAAACTTTATTTCACTCAGAGAGGAGAATGTATAACAATTATTATTGGAAAAAAAAATCGTCGGTCAACGTAAAAAAAAAGATGGATATTGATGGAAACAAAGGGAAATATTTATTCGTTATTACCGTACACAAATTCCTCACCAGAATAGGTTGGTCTTATATTTTTTTTCCTAAAATCTGTCAAAGAATGAATTTAAAAGTCAGATACTGTGAACACTTGTTATGTTTCAAGTTCCTCTAAACACTGTAGGATGAAAGGTACATATTAAAATAACAATGCAGACTTCTACTAGAACATCTTCATTTGTGTGCAACTGTATTCGTTTGCCCCATTTTATAAACAAATTAGCCGTCTTTAGATAATTTAAAGTGGTACACATTTTGTCAGACTACATCAATTGATCATGATGCAGTTTGAAATAACACATGTGAGTATAGTGATATCATTGTGTATTTTCAGAGTTCATTGTGCTTTGTGTTCTGGGCTTCTTTGTCTTATTAAATCATTTCCCCCTATTTTTGTGCGAACCAAATATCTGTTATTACATAATCTGAAGTTATATATACCAAAATATATGTTTATCAAAGGATGTCTGTTGATTGTGAACAAATATGGAGTAACACTATTTTCATTTTACGAGTTTGTGTCATTTTGCAATTCTTCTTCTTCTTCCCCTTCTTCTTCTTCTTCTTCTTCTTCTTCTTCTTCTTCTTCTTCTTCTTCTTCTTCTTCTTCTTCTTCTTCTTCTTTTTCTTCTTCTTCTTCTTCTCCTCCTTCTTCTTCTCCTTCTCTTCTCTTCTTCTTCTTCTTTTCTTCTTTTTTCTTCTTCTTCTTTCTTCTTCTTCTTCTTCTTTTTTCTTCTTCTTCTTCTTCTTCTTTCTTCTTCTTCTTCTTCTTTCTTCTCCTCCTCCTCCTCAATTTCTGCCTTCTACTTCATCATCATTATCTCTCCCTTTTCTTCTTTATTTTTCTTTTATCTCCTTCATACATCGGCTTTGTTTCTTTCTACCTATATCTTTAATAATGTTATTCAATTCACTTTTGTCTACTTGATTTTTATCTTTCATGTGGCCATTATTATTCGCTTTCTTTATTTTTTATTTTTATCTCTCTCTATTACTTCTTTTTTCGTTTATATATTTCTTTTCTTTCTTTCTTTTTTCTTCTCCTTCTTCTTCTTGTTCTTCTTCTTCATCACCATCCTCTTCTTCTCCTCCTCCTTCCTTCCTCCTCTTCCTCCTCCTCCTCACAACAACAGTTCATCTATTCAATCTACTTCCCAAGACATCAGCAACTGACATCAAACCCTTTCCCTAGCGCTAGAAATACCCCTAAACTTCCACGTAGGCCCTTCTTGCCCTCAACTTCAATTAAGATTCCTGCCCCCTCCCCATTGTTCATATTTTTCCCAGAACCAGGAGGACACTGAGCATGCTGAGGGACCAGAGCCTCTTGAGCCCTTATAAATCGCATCCTGCTTTCTTCGTTTTACCTGGAACATACAACGTGCACTCCGTCGACAACCAAAATTGTTTGTTCCAATACCACCGAAACGAAAATTTGAGGTCTATGAACGCTCAGTCAGTCAACCTATAACGTCCTTCTGCAAGGCTAAATCGCACATACCTGTAGAATGAATGAATATGAAATCGGTTTTCCTGTCCGATAGTAAATAAACCATTCCACGTCCCGAACACCGTCCATCGCCCCGGAGCCTCGGGGTATCGTTCTGTCAGCGCCTTGTCGATTCCCCTCCCGAAAAAACAAATGCGCCCTTCATAGGCTTATAATTCTATCATCACACAAAGCCAGGAAAAAAATGGAAGAAACATGAACGCAGTATTCTTCTGGTTACTGTGTGATAAAACACTTCTGCGAACATGCACATTTTATTCAATTCGGAAATTATGTTTATGTCATGCTTTTATGTTCTGGTAGTGCTATTTATCTCAAGCATTCTTTATTAATGACTTATACTGAAAACTAATGTCTTCTTATATAATTGTCGTTCCCCATTTCAATTTCGAACTTTTTCTGTTACTATATAATCCCGGGTATTTCTGTATTTTATATCTTCTTGTCATACGATTGTTTTGTCTGTTACAGTTGTTCAGGACAGGGATCTACATTCATCAAGTAGTATCCCATTTCTCTTACATATGTTATGATGTATTATAATGAATTTGCACTTTTTGTCATATCATGTAATGAATATTTTGTATATTAGTATTATCACGATTATATCATGTATTTTTTAAATGTAGAGAATGAATAAACTTGAATTGAAATTGAATATTTAAATATCCAAATATGTAATAACGATGTCGAAGGAGGGAATTCCAGTCTAATAACAAAATATTCTGAAAAAAATAGAAAAAAATCACAGAAACGGGTCATTGAAAGTTTGGATAAAATTTGCCAAAAGGGTAAAAACCATGACTATTTTGAAACTTCTAAAGATCATTACAAAATTGACAACATTGTAGCATTAATTGCGACGGAGCAAGTTATTCCCCTCTCTTTTCTAAAATGATGTCATTATTGTGACAAAAATTCTTTAAAGCCATTGGCTAACATTTACCACAGTTAAAAAAAAATGTGAGCTACATAATCCTTCATGCTCCAAGTGTCTTTGATAAGCCCTGAAAAAAATTGTATTTCAAAATGATTATTTAGTGCTTTAAAAAAGTGAAAATCGTAAGTTGACCGGATTCACCTGCCCATTTCCTCTCAAAGACTAATTGTGTGTGTATCTAGGCTATTTTTTACTCGCCCCGAGTACAAATTGTTTATTCATTCATATCTTGCCAGTGGCAGCATAAATTTCCAAACGTTTGTATTCTATGGTGTTTACTTGTTCATTTAAACAATACTATGAAGCTCAAATAGCAAAGTTTGAAACAAAATTATTTGAAGCGCCACAATGTTAGCCTATTACTTTAAAGGTATTGGCTAACATTTACCACAGTTAAAAAAATCTGAGCCGCATGATTCCCCATGCTACCAGTGTCTTTGATGAGGTCTAAAAATGAAGCCCTGAAAAAATTGTATTTCAAAATGATTATTTAGTGCTTTAAAAAAGTGAAAATCGTAAGTTGACCAGATTCACTTGCCCATTTCCTCCCATAGACTTACTGTGTGTACACCTACGTTAATAAAACTCGCCCCGAGTTTTATTGTTTATTCATGTACAACTTGCCATTGGCAGTGTAACTTTTCAAACTTTTGTATTCTAGGGTGTTTATTTGTCCATTTGAACACTACTATGTAGCTCAGATATCAAAGTTTGACAATTTTTTTAAATTGAAGCTCCACAATGTTAGCCTATCACTTCAAAAGGAAGAATCTTCTTTTCCCTCCAAGAGTTTATTTATTGTTGTATAGGAAAATACATCCAGTGTTATTGTTTGTAGTGCTCATCACATTGTCATGGACACTGGGTTCATGATCATACTTATCAAATAAGGTATCTACTGATCATTATTTAACGAATATACATATTTATATGACCGATGACACTAATTATTTAGAGAGTGCTACGGAACAGAAATTACGACACTGACACATCAACCATACACCTCTTTCTCAAGCGGGACACATTGTAATTGATGCAGTGTTAATAAGTCATCATTTCCATAACAAATCGACTCCCCTGGCCAAAAAGCTTTATAGCTTTCATAACCCACTTAATAAAACAGCAGATTTTCCTGTTTAAGAGTGCCAACAATCGCCTCCCTGCTGGTGATAAGAGAAGGAAGGCAGCCTCAGAGGTTGGAGGGAAATGATGTCTTGTGTAACTTTTCGACACCGAATCCTTGTTCTGAGTCAAAGTTGTATACTCTAGCACAGCAAGCGTGGTGAGAAAAGTTGACGGGTTCCGCTCGTTCGCACAGCGGTCGCAGCGGCGTGCGCAGCCCGCGAGCTGATGTATATATTATTTTCTCCCGCAGCTAAATGCACTATTGGATCCGCTCACATTTATGGACTGGATAAGCTTCTGCAAGAAACTAAACCCTGCTTAAAATCTAAAGAGAACTCTCTCCTAAAATTAACGTTTCGTTCACTAGTATCTGTATTTTCATAATGTAGAACATAATCAAGAAACAAATGTTTTAGAAATTATTTTAAGTAGGAAAATCGAAAAAGGATCTTAATTTGAGTTAAAGAAAAGGAAAAACGACAATATTAAACAAATTTATTGAAGTATATATTCATAACATACAAAAAAAAACAATGTTTTGCTTTTCTTTTTTTTTTCTTTCGCAATTACAGTTTCATTTAACCTAAGATAAATAAATGTTTATTTTCTTCTTTAGGTATAGCTGTCACAACCTACTTGAAAGAATATGTTCACCTATCAGTCTTTCACACCTTCGAAAATTTCATAATTTATTTAAGATTCCCTTTCTTGAGGTTTTAATTTTAAATTATAAAATTTCGTCCCATTATTCTAAATACTGATTAACTTTTTTTTTACTGCTGTTATCGTTGTTGTAGTTAAAATGTAAAATGCGGTGCGTGCTCAACAACTATATGAGATAGTCATTATATCGATTAATTATCTACTTCATAGTGTTTGGAATACGATATCTGCTTGATTCTTCTGGAAAATTAAATTTTTCCATTTCATTTTATTGCATTGTATTTATTTTCTACAAAAAAACAGCAATATAAATCCAACCACATCGGCACTGTGTGTTCCCACAAATCTAGAAAGTGAATTCATGGTATTCACTTGTGTATTTATAAGTATTGAGCTCAAAATACGTTCACTGCAAATACAGTGGTGTTAAAATTACACAAGTCGGTGTTGTGAGAGGACCACACCAAGCATTTTACACCAGTGTTAAATTCATGGTGTTCTTTCAACAACCATTGCAGTTATTATAAGCACATTCTATTTGTAACAAGAATTGGTGTTATATTCAAACTTTATGATGTATTTTTAACAACCGCCGGGTGCGGTCCTCTCACAACACCGACTGGTGTTGTTTTTGACACCGTAGTTCTTATAGTCAGTGTTGATAGTTCACAAAATTTAGGTCAGCATTTCAACTTCGCAATCCTGGTTAACTACATTACCAGAAACAAAATGTGACCACGATTGATGTTATAATTTTCTGGGTCTTTTACCGATCAGGGATGTGTTAGTATAAAATTCACATCACAATAATTCGAGAAAGACAATTTTTATACTTTTGGAAAGAAAAAAATATAGAAATTCACAACCAATAAAATCTTGAGGATATAAAATTGTTTTTTTTCTTGATTGTCTCATATTTTAAGTCCATGCTCACACAGAGCGAGAATGAAGAGAAAGCACTATTTCAGTGGTACGTCATGCACTTCAAGAAGCATCATTTTTAATAATGTACATAATCAATAAAATGCATAGTAAAATAAACATTATCTGACTAAACTGTTTAAGAAGTGAAAGGAACAATATTCAGCTGCATATTTAAACGTGGCAACACTTTTCATGATTCACACACAATTGAGTGTAATATCATTTAATGATTTTGAACTCTTCACCCAGTTAATCATTTGCATTGGCACAGGATAAACATGCTTTTGGTGGATGTTTTTATTTCTGAAAGTCTTAGGTAACCACACTTTCTTTTGGTATTTTAATTCCTTAACTCTTTCACCCATTAATTCATTTATCACAATAATTCGAGAAAGACAATTTTTTATATTTTTACAACAAAAAATATAGAAATTTACAACCAATAAAATCTTGAGGATATAAAATTGCTTTTTCTTTCTTTCTTGTCTCACATTTTAGATCCATGCGAGAATGAATAGAAAGCAATATTGTAGCGGTACGTCCTGCACTTCGAGAAGCATACTTATTTAATACTTTACATAATCAATAGATATGCATAGTGGAATAAACATTATCTGACTAAACTATTCAAGAAGTGAACAGGCCGGTGAAAGGAACGATATTCAACCGTATGTTTAAACGTGGCAACACTTTTCATGATTCAGACAGAATTGATTGTAATATGATTTAATGATTTTAAACTCTTCACCCAGTTAATCATTTGCATTAGCGTAGAATAAACATGCTTTTGGTGGATTTTTTTTGTGTATTTCTGAAAGTCTTAGGTAACCACACTTCCTTTTCAGTTGGTATTTAATTCCTTAACTCATTCACCCATTAATTCATTTATCTACTTATGTATTCATTTGATTATTTATTTAATAATTGATCTCATCATTTATTTACGTATTTATTCATTTAGTCGTTTATTTATTCATTTATTTATGTTATTATTTATTTATTTATCTACTTATTTATTTATTTATTTATTTGTATGTATTCACTCATCTATTCATTTATTTCTCCATTGTGTACTCCATCTACCAAAAGCAGAATCATATTATGTATTAAAATGTAGAATTTCAATAATGTTTTCCCCTATTTGTAAATGTATTTTTTCTTCGGATTTTGTTTGAATACCTCCCAGACTCGACAGTATTCACCGGGTTGACCCGAGACGTTTGTGGCTCAGGTCAACTCCCCAGAGGATGCCTCATTTCCGCTCATAAATTTGGCGGGGCTCAGCGCTAATGAGTTTGCAATTGGGCTGAAAACCATGCTATTTACATGTGTAAAAACCATCGACAAGAGTAGTAAATATTTTAGGGCCTTCCGAAATGTCTACCACAACGTGTCAGATATGTATTTTGCTTGGTGAATATTACATTTCGTCCACATCACAATTATCGTGTTTTTTATGTCTTGCTGCACTCCTTCTTTTAACAACTTGTTCGTTGTTGGTGGTCGTTCATCACAATTCTACACCTTTTTCATATAAATTTCTACATTGATGGAATGATGGAAGGAGGAAGACTGTGGAAGGGATTCCGAATCGAACAATATACCGGTAAAAGAAGAGCCGAGAAGGAAGGGGCACGAAGAGAAGGATAGCAAGAGCGAGACTGGAGGAAAGGTCGAGAGAGAGGAGGAGAGGAGGAGGAGGAGGAGGAACAAAATAAAGGAGACAAAGAAGAACAAAACTGAAGATAAAGAAAAAACATGCATACCACGAATAAAAGGAACAAAGCAGAAGAAGAAGAAGAAGAAGAAGTAAGAAAGAAAGAAGAAAAGAAGAAGAAGAAGAAAAGAAGGAAGAGAAGAAGAAGAGAAGAAAGAAAAGAAGAAGAAGAAGAAGAGAAAGAAGAAGAAGAAGAAGAGAAGCGACGAAGAGGAAGAAGAAGGAGGAGGTAGAAGAGGACGACGAAGAAGAAAGAAGATGAAGATGAAGAAGAATGAAAAAAAAATAAGAAGAGGAGGATTTGTCATCTGGTTTTTTTTTATTTACTTTTTCGAGACAGAGAGGAAGAAAGTGGAAAAATGGAAAAGACGAAGAGGAAGCAGAGGAAGAAAAAGAAGAAGAAAAAAGAAAAAGAAGAAGAAAAAACAAATATTAAAAATAAAAAATAAAAAAATGGAAGAAAATGAAAAGGAAGAAAATGAATGGGGCGAACCACGAAGAAATCGTGAAAGAACGAAGAAAAGAAAGAAAGGGAGAATGGGTAAATGGACACAAAAGAAAACCAAGCAAGCCCAGACTAGGAGAAAGAAAGACCACTTGATATAGAGGTAATTGTACAAATATTTTTTTTTCAATATTGAGGAATGAAACTAATTGAATTTGAGTTGACAAAATAAACGGAGTATTGAAAACGGAGAAGAACAAGCAAAGCATGATCAATAGATGAATTTATCACAATAATTCCTAATGATACGAAATACACAGCCAACAATTTATGATTCGAAGTAATACACATAAAACATATACTGTTGGAATCTGTGAACATATGGGTTATTGTCTCCCATCGCCTCCAATAAAATTTCAACCATAAGCAGCCGGTATTAAAATCGTTCTACCTGATTTATATAAATTTAATGATAATCTCCTAAATTTGTTCTTGACAATACAACTTATGTTTCCTGCTCCTTGGGAGGATTACCATTCATTAAACGGGAACAGTTCGGCGTAAGAGGGGGGCATTATACTCGGGTGATATCCTCGTATGGTTTTCGAGGTACCTGATTCCAGCCGGGGGCCCCGAGCTCCCGCGGTTATGAATTAATTGGTGCTGAATGGCTTGTATTTTACCCGATCTGCATTTCATTTTCCTCTTTTGAGGACAAGTGCAATGTTAATTATAAATTGTATATAGTGCAAGAACAGTCTTGGTAACTGGTTAAAAATGAAATTCATTCCTTTAATATGTGGGTTTTTCAGATAGACCTTGTATGATCTATATCAATGTCCTAAAAATTGCTCGCTATGAAACTCTTCCATTTTTTGAGAAACTACTCAAAATGTAAAATGTCGGGAAGGGGGGGGGGGTACCCCTACATTTCCTACAGGTAATGGACATACTGCTGCTGCACGCCGATAATCTAAACAGCTGAATTTGTTACTATTATTGATTTTCACCTTTTCAGTTGGTTTGCTGTTGTTTTCTGATGTCTGGGTGACAAAAGAATACTATGTGAAAGAGTGACAAACATGTTGTCTGATCGACTAAGACTACGAGCTTTAAAATGGTACCCAATCCGATGTAGAAAAGTTATTCTGCGATTCGAAATAAAGTACCGGCGATTCCAAATAAAATACCGGCGATTCCAAAGAAAATACCGAGCTATCAATAAGTCTAAACACATCTACGTATATAACTATATCGACATAAAATTGAATTGTTATGTTTAGTTGCATGTTCTGAAGTCGTTACTTCCTATGGAAGGCCACGTGTCTTTTTGTCAATAAGAAATATAATGATGTTTGATGAGACTTTATTGTAAAGAGAACAATATGCCAAATATTGTGAATCCTGATCAGAAAAATATAACAAAAATAAATTTAAAAAGATGATAGTAACATTTAAAAAGAAAAGACCTAAGTTGTTTTGATAAGCAAGATGTTCTGTTAGCAAATGACAATCCGAAAAAATGGTATATTTTGTTTTGTTTTTTCTAAAACTACATTATTTTCTACTTGGCTACTTGTCAATTGCTGTAAAGTAGTGGATTCGTTCACATCCAAACTCACTGCAGACAGACACGACAGATTGCGTTTATGTTGCGGTACACTGCCTTTAATATGTCTGAATTTAGAATAATTGAACTTTCTAAATTAGTGGAATATCGTATGGCATTTCCAGTTACTACAACAGTCAGTGGTTATTAGAACGGATGATATTTCGTTTGGAGAAAGTCTAGGATTGAAATTACCACTGCAGCTAACAAACTGTCTAGAAAGGACCAAAGTAGCGAGATGAAATGTGTCTTGTCTGTTCAAATTCATTTCTGCCGAGTGAGCTGTCATGCATAAATGCCTAGATCGAGAAAAAAATTAATAGCCACATTTTGGAGCTCATCATAAATGTTTATATACTATAGTCTTGTTGTAATCATCCTTATTAAGTTCTGCATCAGAAATCATATTTTAACCAAATACCATCATTTTAAACCCACATTTGTCTTGAGAAGGATAAATGAGAATATCTCAAGAATCATCTCACAATCTCACCTAGACTTATCATATTGGAGCTTTTCTACAACATTTTATATCTTCAAACATTCTCTGGGTGTTGAATAATTATAGTAAAAATTTTTGACGTCATATACCCTGTAATATAACGCGTTATCTTACATTACATGTATATATATTACATATTATATGTCACAACGATGTTTATAACGTTGGCGATCTGTACAACAGTATTCACGTGATATATTTGCACCAATCACGTTTCAATGTCTGTATAGTGGTTATTTAATATAACAGCGTATGCAAAATTTGAGAGAAAAGACTGCGCATCTTCCATTTATCGTCATTGGGGATTGACCAATTTGGCACTGAAGTACTTCCGTTTATTGTCGAACGGTCAGTCACCATGGGAAACATTCAGACATGCTCATCGCTCATTGACTTTCATGTAATAGGCCCGGAAGTGTTTATGGTGCTCGCGGTTCTCGTGAGCGTAGTAAATCATTCTCAGCTGATATTCACGGTCAAGACCGAATCACTGAAAGCGAGTTTTGCAATGTGAAAGTGTAAGTGGAAAACAAACATTAGAAATATAATAAAAGAGGGAAACCGGGTGGGGGAGAAAGGGGAGAATTACCTCCGATGTGTGTGAGCAAAACGAGTTTAGCCATATGTTCCGACCTTAAGCACCATTTATTGTCATATGTTAGGACAGATAAACCGCAACCCATAAGATTAAAGGCACCTCCTCCCGGGATGTGTATAACATGGACCTACACTATAACAATAATTTTCAAACTTTTAAAAAATGTGAGCTACATGATATTCCCGCATGCTAGAGTGTCTTTGACACCACCCAGCTCTAAAAATAAGCCCTAAAATATTACAGTTACAAAATGATACTTAAAGGCAATGTTTCACAGGCCGCACGTCAAGTTGGTTTTATAATAAAAGCAGAACAACTGAGGAAAAAACATATTAATGAAATTTTGGCTGAAAATCCGTCACAAACGAATAGCGGAGTTATTTATCTAAATTTAAAAATTTGTGACCGTCGCATGCGAGCAGCTCTCCTAATTGTCATGTAATATAACATTCGATGAAGTGCGCATTTTCTCAAGAAAATTGAAAATGATGTTACCTGTGTATTGAAATATAATTAAAGATAAACATTATTTCATACATGCTTCTATGAAAAAAAAAATCAGCTTATCATAAATCATAAAAAGTGGCAATTTATTAAATTAATATTACACGACATATGGGGAGCTATTCGTATGTGACGTCACAAAAGTTAAACTTTGAAAGTTCATAACTCCGCTATTCTTCGGTGGATTTTCGCCAAACTTTGATTTCTCTCATTGTTCTGCTTTTATCAAAACCAACTTGATGTCAGGGTGAACCTTGCCTTTAAGTGCTTTAAAAAAGTAAAAGTCATTGAGAGACTATTCCAGTTTTCTCCCATAGACTGTGTTGAAGAATTTCCATCGGCCGAGAATAACCCATATGCCAATTTGTATCTGTACATATTTTACAAGTGACAGCATAACTGTCTGAACTTTTGTGTTCTAGAGTGTTGTTTATTTGTCCTTCAAATACTGTAAGATATGTCAGATAGCGAAGTTTGATTTTTTTTTAAATGGGTCTTCTACAATGTTATACAGTGTCTTTAAAAAAAAAAAAAAAATATAAGAAAAAAAAGACTTGCATACAAGAACAGCTTTATCGAGTCAAAAATGTCATGCGAAGGGATCCGTAATACAAAACGCAATCTACATAACTTGAGTCGTTAAGCCTCTCACTACCAGTGCAACAAAACTGTGGTATGCCATGTAGATGCCCAAAGAGTTTAGCAACTTCTCTTTTCACGTGGAACCTAATCTTACTGGCACAAATCCCCATCCCAAAATCAGAGCGAGGCGAGCTGCGAGTGCAACGAGTATCCAAACTCACACATGCATGTATATGTTTTCCATACTGCTTTTGGAATTACGGTACTTTAAAGGCATTGTATTACATTGTTCCAGTAATAAGCAAAAA